>SNVD02013305.1:600000-796938 GCA_013180625.2 Boswellia sacra
TTTTCATCATTTTCTTCAACTTTGTAACATTGCTCCACCTGCCAGCATTGGCATATAAATCTGACAATAACAAATTATTTGCTGCACTCCCAGGTTCTAGCTCTAACAAATGCTTAGCGGCTACTTCAGCAAGATCTATATTCCCATGATTCTTACATGCTCCTAATAGTGCTCCCCATACAAATACATCAGGCTCAGCAGGCATTGTCTTTATCAAACCATATGCTTCATTAAGTCTTCCTGCTCGACCAAGAAGATCCACCATGCATGCATAATGCTCTAATCTTGGCACGATCTTGTATTTTTCTTGCATCTTATGGAATAGACTTTGACCATGTTCAACCAATCCAGCATGACTACAAGCAGTGAGAACTGCCGTGAAACTCAAGTGATCAAGCTTCTTTTCTTCTTCCATCTGATTAAACAACTCGATTGCTTCATTGCAATAGCCATGATTTGCATACCCAAAAATCATTGAATTCCAAGTAACTGTGTTCCTTTCAGACATCTTATAGAACAGTGCCCTCGCCTGAGATATGAAACCACACTTTGCATACATATCAACGAGAGCACTCTTCACATATATATCATTTTCCACCCCAATCACCACTGCAAGCCCATGAATCTCCATCCCACGCTTGACATCTGCCACACTAGCACAAGCAGACAAGATTGTACTGATTGTAGCTGAAGTTGGACTGAATCCCATCTCCAGCATCTGCTTAAACGTATCAAATGCCTGGTCGTTACAAAAATTTTGCACCAACCCAGATATAACTGAAGTCCAAGACACAACATCAGGCTCAATCCCATCATCACGCATCAATTGAAAAAGCTTAGAGACCATCACTTGATCACCCTTTTGTGAAAACCCCGATATTAGCGTATTCCAAGTAACTACATTAGGCAAAACTCCAAAATTTAACATTTCCTCCACCAAACTCAAAGCTTCACTAGCAAGTCCTTCTTGAACATACCCAGAAACCATAGCATTCATGGCCACTAAATCCTTCCGAACCATCCCGTCAAAAACTTTTTTCGCCATTTCCACATTTCCACATTTTGAGTACATATCGATTAATGCACTAACAACAAAAGCATCACTTTCGAAAAGATTTCTCAAAATCAGGCAATGTATTTTCTCTCCGGTTCTTATATCAAGCACATGCCCACACGCTTTCAAAACACTAGGAATGACAAATTTATTTGGTTTCAGGCCTTGGCTTTGCATTTCATGGAACACGCCCAATGCTTCCTGATGATAGCCACGTCGAGCATAGGCCCCAATGAGGGCAATCCAGCCGCGGATGTTTGTTTTAGGAATTTTATCGAACAGTTTACGAGCATCCGATACCTCTTGACATTCTGTATAAAAGATTATGAGCTTGGAGGCCAAGTGGGTCAAACGAGCTAGGCCAGTGATGATAAGATGTGTGTGGAGTTTTTTCCCTGGATGCAACGCTCGATCACAAGTGTAGATTTCGATAACTTTAGAATAGTCATCGCCTGATGAGTGGAATGAACGGCGGATGATGGCAATTTTACGATGGACCCGGATAATTGAGCCGTTAATGAGCGGATTCATTGCACAAGTAATTTGTTTTCTTTACATTTTGTATGATATTGAGCTGGTTCATTGGAATGGAAGCTGATTCTACCCAGAACAGAAATGGACGGTTTTCTTTCTTATCTTAACAACAAAACAGGCAAGAACGACATGTCGTCTGTTAGAAATATATTTGGATGTCAAGTCGTGAGCTGAAAGTATAAATGAATGATAAGTCATCCTTAGTAAGAAAGAGAGAACAATTAATTCGCTTTAAAAGAGAGAGAGCCATCCATAGAAGGAAGATGCTGCGACATGTCGTCCAATCATGTATGGATTGAGTTAGGAAAGAAATGATAATTTACCAAGAATCCACATTTTTTTTTAATAAAATAAGTAAATTGAGGTTAGTCCGCTTGGACTTTTTACGTTATGTTGATATTAGACAATAATTATAATAGAAAGAAGGAATGAACATTATTTGATTTGGTGGAACAAGTGAAGTGGGACCGTGACGGTACATAAAATGATAAGAGGGGGTCCTATTTATAGTCTAATTTCACCGCCCCAAAGCCTTGAATCAACCAATCATGTTTTGTCAAAAATCTAACCAATCAGAATCCGTCAATCCGTGAGGCAATAGAAATTTGACTCCAAGCTAACCAATGATATGGAGACACAGCACATTTTTAAGTGGTGAGAAGCCACCACGTGTTACAACACTTTTCACATTATATTGGAGATTAGACGATAGTGAGAAGATAGGAGAAACTATTAGTGGATAAGTTCCTCTCTTTAGCCTTATCTCTTATTAAGTTTTTAAAAAAATGTTACCGATGATTAGAGAAATTATATTAATAAAAAAATGAAAGTAAATCTAAAATATTTATATAAGTGAAAATATATGCGTCAATATTTACTTGAAAGCTTAAATAAAGTTAAGATGAGGAGAGAATCTTATCCGTGATAGATAATATATTTTTTTCTTTAAATATTTACTCAAATTACTAATTATTCTATTACCCTTCAAGACATTGATTATTTCATAGAACCATACAGAGTTGTAAGTAGAATACAGTAATTTTAGGAAGCCACAGCTAGTCATTAAAAATGATACAAAGGTTGATCCTCAAAATTGCATGAGAACTTTGTTGTTTCAGCGGCCTTATGCGAGGATTGAATCATTGGTAGACATTGTGGCAACAGAACCATTTACCAGCCACGATGGTAAAAGCATGTCGTTGTCAGGAACTTCATTGTTTGCTGTGAATGAACTGAATACAGTGCTATCAGATGGTATATCTGACAACTTGATATCACCATCCAGGCACTTCGTCACCTGCCTCATACGAGGCCCAACTGCGGGATTATAGTCTGAGCAACGCAGGCCCAGTGTTGGAACCAACACCATTTCATCCTCCGCATAAACAGCTTCCAATCGTGGGTCACTAGCGTCGAGAATGGATCGTCTTTTTCAGCAAGCAGTGACCCAGTAAACCAAATTTCCAGCTTCAGGCAATCATTGTTGGTCTAAAGGCCTCCTTCCACAGGCCACCTCAAGCATAAAAACCCCAACAGCATATACGTCTGTGATAGTAGTTGTCTTTCCCGTTATCAGAGCCTCTGGAGCCAGATAACCAAAATTAGTGGTTTGTAGAACGTTACCATGACCATGTAACCAGGAAAGGCCAAAATCTCCTAATTTTCCATTTAGAGTAGCATCTAAGAGAACATTACCAGGCTTTATATCTCTATGTACCACGACTTGTTCAAACTGTTCATGGAGGTAAACATGGTCAGAAGCCATACCTCTAACAATTTAAAATCGCTGAAGCCAATTCAGATTTGGTTTTGTTTTGCTATATGAAAATTTGTCAAGGCTTCCATTAGGCATGTAATCATAAACCAACAGGAACTCTCCCCTTCTCCTGCAATAGCCACGGAGTTGCACCAAGTTCCGATGCCTTAGCCTTCCCATGCTTGCAATCTCGGCCACAAATTCCTTCATTCTTGACCGCAATTTTTGCATTGGAAGAAGGAGGAACACATCTATAAACCTTTCCGAACCCTCCTTTTCCAATAAGCTCCCTGTCTTTGAAGCCTTTGGTTGCTCCGTAGAGATCCTTGTAGGAAAACCTTTGAGGACCACATTCTCTTTCCCAGTGTTCATATACCTCTTCATATTTTTCTTTCCATTTGACATAAGCGGCTCGAAAGAGCGATGATAGCACAAGAACTATTAGTACAACAAAACCAGTAGTAATATCGGGGTTAGTAGATTTTGTTGTGTCCTGATGATACGTGTCAGGAAGACCGAAACCGGAACTAAATGGAGGGAGCTTTGCAAAGTCAAGGTTTTGGGCTTGTCCATTTTTGTTGAAGCTCCATCCGAGAAGACAGTAGTGACTTCCAACTACTGTATCGGTTGCTGCAGAGAAGCCAACATACATAGATTCCATGAAAACATGAGAAAGATCCAGGGGTTTTCACCAAGCGAGGCCTGCTTGGTTATGGGATTTTGATGGGAGCTAGTGTTACATAAAAGTAACTTTTCAGCTCCGTTATAGTCTATCAAAATCTGTATTTTATCTCCATATGCAAATGCAATAAACAAGGTTTTGTTCTTCCCTTCTTTATCATAAAAATAAGCTGCAAGAGCAGATTCAATAGATATAAGGCTGTTGACATTAACTCTCACTTGATTTTGATCTGAGGTTGGTGCAATGACAAGCTCAACCGCTAAGATATGGTTTGTAGACCGGCCATTGTTTGAAAAATTGAAGACTCCTAAATATACACCTGCAGCAATTTGCTGAAGTCCATGGACGGTGAGAAGACAAAAGCCATGCCCTAGCCATTACCAAAGTTTACAAGGTTTTATTTTAAATACGAAGTTTGTGGAAAACGAAAGAGACTGAGGAGACGATGTATTGAATTTGAATGGAAAAGGGTAGAAAGCATGACCGCTTTGAAGGGTGAGTTGTTGGTTAGAAGCAACAGACCTTGGGGGGTCGATCTCTGCTGTGCCATCCAGATGCAATTTGGATTGATTAAAGTCCTGGTAAATGAATTGGTTTTCATCTGCATCCATGCCCAAGGACTTCAAAGATAAAATGAAGACCATGTGAAAATAAAGTAACCTGAGAGCGGCGCCCATTGATGAAGGCGCGAACTATTCTGCTTTTCAGAGATGGAGTGGCTTGACCTGTTTACAAATCTCACTCTCCTAGTACTCTTTTTAGTCTGAAATATTTACATATATAACAATTGTTAATCCAGTATCTTTCTACATGGTTAATCGACTCCCCAGGGTCGACTTGTTTCCAAGAAAGGATCACACTTCATCCAACATGCGGAATTTCAAATTTCATTTTGGACGCGCACATAATGAAAATTTTCTCAACAACCGTTATTTATTACTCATTAAGGTGGAAGCTTAACATACATCCAGCCATTGTCCCATATTATTATTATATGGCACTTAAATAAAAGACTTATTATCATTATATTATATGGCACAGTCCAGTATTGTCAGCTCTGAGCCCACCGGTCAGCACGGTTTTGTCCATATCAGGGAACAGGGCCTTATATGTGTGGCGTCTCCTCCACTCGAACCCAAGACCTTAAAGGTCATTGGCGTTCAAAGTGAGTACCATTCGGCTGAATGGTACTCACTTTGAACGCCAATGACCTTTGAGGTCTTGGATTCGAGTGAGGGAGGCGCTTTTGGAAATAATCCCTTGAGGGTAATAGAGGGTGTGCTTCGAGCCCCCGTTCCCCAAGATAGGGTAGTACCAGAGGACAAAACCGTGAGGGTCGGTGGACTCAGAGCGGATAATACCTTGGACTGTACTGACTGCAGACTGTTATATATAATTACTGAAAAGAACCAAGATTAATAATGCATTCATCTTCTCTTATTTCGGGGTCTTCTCGTTCTTTCCATCTTGTCTTCTTCTTACTGATACCTAGATTATGCTAGCTTTCTTCGTGTTTTGGTTCCTTATAAGACTAGAATCCATTGTCTCGTTTCACTGTACTTTCAAAGAAAGTTAACTTTTAAATAGTATTTAAAATTTCGTTCAAATTAATAAATTATTCTAATAATACCCATCTGCAAACCGTGTTATCTTGTGGACTATAAAGTGAAATTTAAGGAGAGTACAAGTGGTATCAACTGCCAATTAATTGTCAGAACTCAAAGGAAAAAAGAATACCTATTACGGTTTATTCAGAGAGTACATCCACTGGTGGAATAATTGTTCCCACTGTGATAATTGACTTACCGCTGACAACAGAACCATCTGCTAACAATATGAAGGAAAAATTCTGCACCAGCCTAGATAAAACGGAAGTTCCAATACACAACATCGGGCTCAATCCCATCATCACGCATCAATATAAAAAGCTTAGCTTAGAAATCGTCACTTGATCACCCTTTTGTGAAAACCCCGCAACTAGGCAAATTGCAGGGTGTATGTTGCACTCCAATTCCCAACTTTTTGTAGGATTTTTTTTTTCCCAACTTTTTAAGAGGTTTGAAATGCACCAGGTGCACTCTGAGCTCGACCCAGAACATCAAGTCGTCTATTGAAAATATATTCGGATGTCAAGTCATCAGCGTAAGTTTAAGTGTAAATGAAGGATAAGTCATCCTTAGGAGGGAAGGAAAATTAATTCGCTTTAAAACAGAAGACAAGTCAACATTCATAGAAGAAAAAAGGAAAAACTGTCGATTATTAATGATCATTGTGTTTTTTAAACTCAAATAATTAGTGTAAATATCGATTATATTAATTAAAATTTGTTATTGAATATTAATAGAATAACTTACTAATAATTATAAATTGTTGTCTCATTATTTTGGGACTAGTGCAAAACGGCAATTACCGAGAGTCAATCAAAGGCAATTCAGGAACAATGAACAACAAACTCAAATATGATTCAATGAAGCTAGTTGAACCAAAAATTAACTAGCAAGCAACTCAGGACAAAAGATAATAACCCATTGCAACATTTCAAACATACTTAACAAAACCAAATTTATTCCAGTATGAATACAAATGTACTGGATCAGAAGGAATGACTTAGTCGAGCTTTGCTCAAGCTCAACTCTAACTCCCCCATAAAACTTCATCATCAGCTGCCTCCTTCTAGATCCATTTCACCCACGAGCTATATTAAAGTGTTCTTAAATCTGCAAAACAGGAATAGTCAAAGGATGCAAGAGATTTTCCTGCAAAACTCTTCCGATGCTTAAGTTAGCTGAGCTCATAGTATATTTTTTCGGAAGAAGTTCCAAAAAAGTGTCTTACCTCTAAAATGTTGCTGATTTGTGTGTGTATATAAGGCTTTACACATGTAATCAATCATCTCTATTGATTTTTCCACGTGACATTATATGGTTAATTTATCCACATATTCTAGATTGAGTAATGCTATTTATACAAACTCATACATACAAACTGATGTGGCATCCTTATATGATCACCATATCACCCATGTTAATTAATATTATTTATTATTAATACATATTTATCAAATCACTGCATTTATTTATCAAATCACATAATGTCACGTCAGTTTGTATGTGTGAGTTTGTATCGATAGTTTGTAAGGGTAGCATTATTCTTTTAGATTTAACATGTGTCAAAGCAGTGCACTTTTCATTGGACACGTGTCAACCGATGCACCATTCACGGGTCATATTAAAAATGTGTTTAGGCTATCTTCCCAAGCTCTAAGTGTTCTCCGGAAATTATCCTGTGTAACATAACTGACTTCCTCAATCTATTTTGAGAAGTCCTTAATAATAAATTTCCGAGAAAGGGTAATGGTCAGGAATACCAATTACGCAAATATTTATATATCTAAACAAAATAATGTTTAATAACAATCATCTTAACTTAGACTTTAATCGGTGGTTAATCACAAAATACATGAGAAAATAAATTATCAATGTATGTATGCAATTTATGAAGGAAAAAAAATTTAGCAATAAAAATATTGCTGAAAAGATGTTCAAGTTTATCCTTTTCTTTGATACCTTTTGGTTGTCTTGAACAAATAGAAGAGAATTGCATTGTAAAATGAAGAAAGATAATCATATTGGACCAACAAAGTAATATATTTATTTATAATTTTTTAAATATATATAGAAAGTGTGTTAGATTAACTAAGATACGATTGGAATGGGAGCCCTTAAATTAGAAATTAGATCGTCATTGTCGATAAATTTTGTAGGTCAACAGACAACAGCGGGACAGGTAGAAATTATATAATATTCAAAGACGGAAGATAGATTTCGTTTTCTGTTAATAAATTTGGGTCTTTTATAGTCTACTTTTCAACCCGGCCAACAAATGGTGATAATACATTGTTTTCGCTTTCAAGTTCTAATGTCAGCGGTGAAGTTTCGAGATGATAAGAAAACTTTCAATGTCGACGGTGAGATTTTCTGTACTTCTAAAATTGACCATTTTTGAAATTCTTTATTAAACATCAAAAATAAAAAAATTTCCTTATTTATTCTTAAAATAATTTTATTTCGATATTCTAATGAGTTTTCTTTCAGTTTTCTTGTTATTCTACTTTCATATTTCTTTAAGTAATTACAATTTAAAATCCAATCATTTCAATTGTTTGTATATATAATTTCTTTACATATACAAAAGATTAAACAGGATTGTCAAACAAAATTGGATTTGAACGTTATTTGGTCAATACTGGAAACTGCAGAGAACTTATTAGTATGAAAATTGACACACATACAATTAAGTTCAGCAAAGGCAGGGAAAGACTCGTGATTTCTCCAAATCCTTTAGGGTTTCTCCAAATCATACATTGGGCACAGGCCACAATAATTTCCACAACCATTGGCATTGGGCACAGGCCTCTTCCATCGCAAAAATCATTACCACCGCCAACAGAATGATCCCCACCGTGCCATCATTTGACCAAAAAAAAAAAAAAAAAGAAAAGATTCAATACAATTAATGTTTTAATTCCAAAAATTGAGTATGTAAGTAATGATGAGAGAATTGATTCTTCATTGTTACAATATCTGGATGTCAAGTCTGCAGCTTAAAACGTAAACGAGGACAAAAAAAAAACTTGAATTTTCATTAATATGACTAATTATTCTAAGCAGAACACAAGTATCGATTGTAGGGATTCATAGCTCGATATCGAGAACAGAATACCTGGGTTGTTTCAGGGAATGCACCCGCCGGAGGAAAAAGAGTTGGTTCAACGGCCTACATTGAGAACTGAATTAGTGATGACAGCAGAAGCATTTCCTAAAAATGAAGGAAATGGCATTTCACTCTCTAAAGCTTCATCATTTGCTGAGATAAGACCGAACACACTTCTATCAGATGGGAGTGTTACGGATCGCTTCCGCTTGCGCACAACAATAATTTTACAACAAATGGGCCACCATATATGGAGCAAGTATCCAGCCCAAAAGACTAGTCTATTAGGTGGAGGAACTCCTCCCATATATAAGCCCTATGACCTTCCCTTAACCAATCAATGTGGGACTCCCAAATGAGGATTATCCAAATGGGGATCCTCCTATAACAATCCCCCTGCTCAGACAAGGCCTCGGCGGGTGGAGGCGCCATCCTTGTCTGAACCACCAACGATAATCCTCCACAAAGACAAGGCCACTGCTCCTCGTCTGAACCAAACAAGTCCACACATTGCTGTCTTGGGTTGGCTCTGATACCACTTGTTACGGATCGCTTCCGCTTGCGCACAACAATAATTTTTTCAACAAATGGGCCACCATATATGGAGCAAGTATCCAGCCCAAAAGACTAGTCTATTAGGTGGAGGAACTCCTCCCATATATAAGCCCTATGACCTTCCCTTAACCAATCAATGTGGGACTCCCAAATGAGGATTATCCAAATGGGGATCCTCCTATAACAGGGAGATCTGGCAACATCACATCACCATCCAGATACTGCATCACCTGCCTCATGTTAGGCCTTACTGCTGGATTACTGTGTGAGCAGAAAAGGCCTATTTTCAGAACTAACTCCATTTGATCCTTCTCATAAGTACCTTCCAATCTTGGATCACTAGCGTCGAGAATAGATCCTCTTTTCCAGCAATCAGTGACCCAGTAAACCAAATTTGCCGTTTCAGGCAATGCTTCTTGCTCTATAGGCCTCCTTCCACAAGCCACCTCAAGGATAAAAACTCCGAAAGCATAGACATCTGCGCTGATAGTTGCCTTTCCAGTTCTCATTATAAGCTCTGGAGCCACATAACCAAAAGTTCCTACCAGGTTAGTGGTTTGTGGATTGCTACCATGATCATATAACCTAGCAAGGCCAAAATCTCCTAACTTTCCGTTTAGGTCAGCATCTAAAAGAACATTACCAGGTTTTATGTCTCTGTGTAAAACAACTTGTTCCCACTCTTCATGGAGGTAAAGAAGGCCAGAAGCTATTCCTCTAATAATTTGATATCGCTGAGACCAATTGAGATTTGGTTTTGTGTTGCTATATAAAAATTTGTCCAGGCTTCCATTAGGCATATAATCATAGACCAAGAGGAACTCTCTCCTTCTCCTGCAATAGCCACGGAGTTGCACCAAGTTCCGATGCCTTAGCCTTCCCATGCTTGCAATCTCAGCCACAAATTCCTTCATCCCCTGTTTCGAATCATGGGAGACTTTCTTGACCGCGAATTGTACATTAGGCGAAGGTAGCACACCTCTATAAACCTTTCCGAACCCACCTTTTCCAACGAGCTCTTTGTCTGTGAAGCCTTTGGTTGCTTTGTATAGATTCTTGTAGGAGAACCTTTGAGGACCACATTCTCTTTCCCAGTCTTCACAAACTTCTTCATATTTCTTCTTCCTCACTAGGTAAATGACTCCAGCGATTGTTATCAATACAACCACCACCAATACAACAAATACTACAACAAGAATTATAATTGTTCGGGTGTTATTAGCTTTCACCAATGGTGGAGGAATTGGGGGAAGATTCGACATATTAAGAGTTTGGGCTTGTCCATCCCTGTTGAAGCTCCAACCGAGAATATACTTGTCACTTACACGTTGACCATTTGAAGCAGAGAAACCAACAAACATGACATCGGAGACAATTTGAGAAAGATCGATCTTGGTTGACAAGAGAGGTCTGTTTGGTTTCGAGATTTCTACTGGTGCTAGCGATACATTGTGAGTGGGTGAAGGCATTTTGCCTTTCACCCAAACCCACATCGGTGGGAAATTAATTTTAAGTGGGGAGGTTAGGCTATATATTAAAGCCTCCTCCTCCCCTTATACTTGCACCAAGCTTATGTATTAAGCTTTTCACTTCTTCCTCCCACATAATCTCCTCCATTCTAATTGTGAGAGAGATTGTAATATTTTTCTTCATAGTGAAATATTTTCGGTCTTGTCTCGTGGAGGTTTCCCTCAAATTGAGGGTTTTATCACGTTAAATATTTGTGCCTTTATTTTCTTTATTGCCTTTAGTTTATTTATTGTGGAAGGCTGAGCCGCCCAAGTTGTCTATTTTATTTATTGTGGAGGGCAGTGCCACCCAAATTGTTATTTCTAACATAACAATTTGTTTCTTGTCTTTTATTTGAGCTGCGGTAGGAGTGTTCAATCTCCTAACAGTGGTATCAGAGCGTTGATTGCGAAGGCAGAGCCAAGGGTTAGGACAGTGAGTGGTTACTTGTATGGTTATATACATGTCTAGGAAAGCTTTGTCAAAAAGACGATAAGAGTCTAAGGAGACTGGATTTTAAGTGGGACCGCTTGTGACCCCTCCAGTGTTTCCTGGAAGCTTTCCTGGTGTATATTAAATCGTACCGGCACTTACTACTATTCTTGGTTACTGTTTAGCAGTGGTGTACGTATACGGATACTGTTACTGTTCACGTATACGATACTATTCAAGGGTACTGTTCACATATACGGTACTGTTCACTACAAGACAAATGGCAGCCAAATTCAAGATAGAGAAGTTCGATGGAAACAACTTTGGGCTATGGAAAATTAAAATAAAGGCTATCTTGAGAAAAGAAAATTGCCTTGAAGCAATTGATGGAAGACCGGAAAATATGCAAGATGAAAATAAATGGGAGAAGATAGATGGTGATGCGATGGTAAGTCTACATCTAGCAGTTGCAGATGAAGTGCTGTCAAGTATTCAAGAATTAAACTCTGCAAAGGAGATTTGGGATACTTTGACAAGTTTGTATGAAGCCAAATCTCTACACAACAAAATTTTCTTGAAAAGGAAGCTGTACACTCTTCGTATGTCAGAAACCACTCCGGTGACTGAACATATCAACACTTTGAAGACGTTATTCTCTCAACTCTCAACCATGGAGCATAACATAGAAGAGAAGGAACGTGCTGAGCTTCTACTTCAGAGTCTACCTGATTCATATGATAATCTCATCCTCAACTTGGCAAATGGTTCAATGAAGTCATCTCTAATCTTTAATGATGTTGCGGCTGCTGTCTTAGAAGAAGAAAGCAGACGTAAAAACAAGGAAGACAGAATAATGACTTCTCAACATGCAGAGGCTTTATCCGCCAACAGAGGGAGATCAAGGGAACGTGGTTCCAGTGGGAGTCACAATCAGAACAGGGGAAAGTCTAAAGGAAGGAAGTTTATTAAATGCTACCATTGTGGAAAGCAAGGGCACGTGAAAAACGAGTGTTGGCATCTTAAGAAGAATGGAGAGGGAAACAGCAAAGGAAAAGAATCTGAGTCGTCAGGATCTCAGGGTTGTGTAGCAAGTACTTCAGGGAATGGCGAAATCTTGTGCAGCGAGGCAACAACAGTTGTGGAAGGCAGAAAAAGGTTTGCTGATATATGGTTAATTGATTCAGCAGCAACATGGCATATGACTTCTAGAAGAGATTGGTTCTATCAATATAAACCTATCTCAGAAGGGTCTGTGTACATGGGTGATGATCATGCCTTAAAAATCGTTGGTATTGGAACCATCAAAGTAAAAATGTTTGATGGTACGATTCGCACTATCCAAGATGTACGACATGTGACTGGCTTGAAGAAAATTTTGCTATCGATGGGACAGTTGGATGACCTCGGATGTGAGTTCCATACGAAAAATGGGACTATGAAGGTTGTCAGAGGCGCACTTGTGGTGATGAAGGCAGAAAAGATTGCTGCTAACCTATACATGCTCCATGGAGAAACGTTTCAGGAGGCAAAAACAGCAGTTGCTAGTTCTGAAGAAGAATTGTCTATGATATGGCATCAAAGACTTGGCCATATATCCGAAAAGGGTTTGAAGATTCTCTCTGATCGAAAACTGCTTCCTGGAATCAAAACTGTAAGTTTACCATTCTGTGAGCATTGTGTTATTAGCAAGCAGAGTAGACTGAGTTTTAGCAGATCTATTGGTAGGAGTAAAAACGTTCTAGACTTGATTCATTCTGATGTTTGGGAATCACCGGTTACGTCCCTAGGAGGAGCAAACTACTTTGTATTGTTTGTGGATGATTATTCTAGGAGATGTTGGGTGTATGTCATCAAGAAAAAGTCAGATGTATTTCCTGTATTCAAAGCCTTCAAAACACAAGTGGAACTTGAATCCGGAAAAAGGATCAAGTGTTTGAGGACAGATAATGGGAGAGAATTTTGCAACAAGGAGTTTGACGCATTTTGCAGTCAAGAAGGTATAAAACGGCAGAAGACAGTTGCTTACACACCACAACAAAATGGAGTGGCAGAGCGGACAAATAGAACTCTCGCAGAAAGAATGAGAGCGTTACTGAGGACTGCGGGTTTACCCAATACATTTTGGGCAGAAGCAGCCACTACAGCCTGTTACTTGATAAATAGGTCTCCATCAACAACAATTGAGATGAAGACACCTATGGAGATGTGGACTGGTAAGCCAACTGATTATTCCTCCCTTCATATTTTCGGATGTCCTGCTTATGTGATGTATCATGACCAAGAAAGAACGAAGCTGGATCCAAAATCCAGGAAATGTATCTTCTTGGGATATGCTGATGGAGTAAAGGGGTATCGCTTATGGGATCCTACTGCCCATAAGATTGTCATCAGCAGGGATGTTGTCTTTATAGAAGACATATTTAAATGTGAAGAAAGTGATAGCACGAAGAAAAATGTTGAGACTATATCAATACAGGAAGAAACAGTTTCTTCTGAAGCAATACCAGAACATGATGATCAAGAACCAGTTGAGTCTGAAGCACCTAAAGTCCATCGATCAACTCGAGAAAGAAGGGAACCTTCTTGGCACTCAGAATATGTGATGGCAAGCAATGTTGCATACTGTCTCCTAACAAAAGATGGGGAGCCTTCCACCTTTCAGGAGGCTATAAAAAGTTCTGATGCATCTCTATGGATGACAGCAATGCATGAAGAGATGGAAGCTTTAGACAAAAACAAGACATGGGATCTTGTGCCACTACCACATGGAAGAAAAGCCATCGGAAACAAATGGGTCTACAAGATCAAACGTGATGGGAATGATCAAGTGGAGCGGTATCGTGCTAGACTGGTGGTCAAAGGATATGCTCAGAAAGAAGGAGTTGATTTCAATGAGATATTCTCTCCTGTGGTAAGACTTACAACAATTCGAGCAGTCTTGGCTATGTGTGCTACTTTTGACTTACACTTAGAGCAGTTAGATGTAAAAACTGCATTTCTTCATGGAGAACTTGAAGAAGAAATTTATATGCTCCAACCGGAAGGTTTTGTTAAAGAAGGAAA
Organism: Boswellia sacra; assembly: GCA_013180625.2. Classification (NCBI taxonomy): domain Eukaryota; kingdom Viridiplantae; phylum Streptophyta; class Magnoliopsida; order Sapindales; family Burseraceae; genus Boswellia; species Boswellia sacra. The sequence continues at coordinate 614,299 of SNVD02013305.1, forward strand.
AGAAAACTTGGTTTGCAGGTTGACCAAATCTCTGTACGGCTTAAAACAGGCGCCAAGGTGTTGGTACAAGAGATTTGATTCATTCATCATCAGCCTTGGGTACAACAGACTCAGTTCAGATCATTGTACTTATTACAAGAGGTTTGAGGAAGACTTTATCATTTTGCTGTTGTACGTGGACGATATGTTGGTAACAGGCACTAACAAAGATCAGGTCCAAGAATTAAAGGCACAATTGGCTAGGGGATTTGAAATGAAGGATTTAGGACCGGCAAACAAGATTCTAGGGATGCAAATTCACCGAGACAGAAAAAACAGGAAGATTTGGCTATCTCAAAAGAACTACTTGAAGAAAATCTTGCGTCGCTTCAACATGCAAGATTGTAAGCCAATTTCTACCCCATTTCCTGTTAATCATAAATTATCCTCAAGTATGAGTCCTAGCAATGAAGCGGAGAGGATAGAAATGTCTCGAGTACTGTATGCATCAGCAGTAGGGAGCCTAATGTATGCTATGATTTGTACAAGACCAGACATTGCACAAGCAGTGGGAGCAGTCAGTAGATTCATGGCTAATCCGGGAAGAGAGCATTGGAATTCTGTTAAGAGGATCCTTAGATACATCAAAGGAACCTCTGATGCTGCACTATGCTATGGAGGATCAGAGTTCATTGTCAGGGGCTATGTTGATTCAGATTTTGCTGGAGATATTGACAAAAGGAAGTCCACTACAGGCTATGTGTTTACACTTGCAGGAGGTGCTGTGAGCTGGGTATCCAAACTTCAAACTGTTGTGGCTCTATCTACAACAGAAGCAGAGTATATGGCAGCTACACAAGCTTGCAAGGAAGCTGTTTGGATCAAAAGGTTATTGGAGGAACTCGGGCACAAACAAGAGAAGATTTCTTTATTTTGTGACAGTCAGAGTGCCTTGCATATTGCAAGGAATCTAGCCTTTCATTCAAGAACGAAGCACATAGGAGTTCAATATCATTATGTACGAGAAGTAGTAGAAGACGGAATAGTGGATATGCAGAAAATCCACACGAAGGACAACATAGCAGATGCATTAACCAAACCAATCAATGCTGACAAGTTCATCTGGTGTAGGACGTCTTGTGGCCTGTTAGAGACGTGAGCAGCATGTATAGAGACAAGACTGAAAGGAAAAATGCCTTCAAGTGGGAGAATGTGAGTGGGTGAAGGCATTTTGCCTTTCACCCAAACCCACATCGGTGGGAAATTAATTTTAAGTGGGGAGGTTAGGCTATATATTAAAGCCTCCTCCTCCCCTTATACTTGCACCAAGCTTATGTATTAAGCTTTTCACTTCTTCCTCCCACATAATCTCCTCCATTCTAATTGTGAGAGAGATTGTAATATTTTTCTTCATAGTGAAATATTTTCGGTCTTGTCCCGTGGAGGTTTCCCTCAAATTGAGGGTTTTATCACGTTAAATATTTGTGCCTTTATTTTCTTTATTGCCTTTAGTTTATTTATTGTGGAAGGCTGAGCCGCCCAAGTTGTCTATTTTATTTATTATGGAGGGCAGTGCCACCCAAATTGTTATTTCTAACATAACAATTTGTTTCTTGTCTTTTATTTGAGCTGCGGTAGGAGTGTTCAATCTCCTAACATACATTAAGTAATTTTTCGGTTCCGTCGTAGTCTATCCAAACTTGCATTGGATTTCCACTTTGTAGCTCCAAGGTTGTTTTGTTCTTCCCTTCTTTGTCGGAGAAATAAGCTGCTGGTTCTGATTCAACAGACACCACGTTGTTCACATCAATTCCCACATGGTTACTATTTATGTCGTTGAATTCCGGGTTTTTGTAAGTATCTAGCTCAACCCCCAAGAAGGGGTATGTGGATTGGCCATTGTTGTCAACTTCGGGGAGTCCCAAATGTTGAGATGAAACAGCTTTCCTGAAGTCCATAGAAGGTGCGACGATAAAAACCATGCCATGGCCGGAAAGTAGAGAAGGATCTGGAACCATGACAAACACAAAATTTGTGGAAAAAGAGAAAGATTTAGAGGAAGATAGGTTCAATCTGAATGGAAAAGGGTAGAATGCATGACCGGTTCCATAATAGTCAGTGTTGGTTAGCTGCAATACACCACTCGGGTGGATCTTCGCCACACCATCAAGAAACAAGCGGGATATGGAATTATTGAAGCCATGGTAGATGAACTGGTTTTCTTGTTGAGCCAAGGCCAAGGACGTCAACAATACATTAAGAAATATACAAAAGCAAAGTAATCTAAAAGCTGCAGCCATTGAGGAAAGCACAACTTTTCAGAAAGGGCGGGGTTTGGCCTTTTTACTGAATGTCAAACTCCTGCAATATAAATCTTGAAATACTCATTCTCAAGCAAATGGCGTTCCAATTTTCGGCCTTTTATTATTAGGAGCACAAGGAAAAATAGTCGGTCGATCCTCGAAGAAAAGATTAATTTGTAATCGATAACCAGCCCACTTACCAGTCGATAAATAAAAAAAAAATATTATTTTCAATATTGGTGGGCTTTGTACACCCAAATTTATTCTTCGTATTCCTTTTTTTTTAATTTAAATTCTAATTTACTACTAACATACCTTGAAGTCAATTACTCTTTAAGTGCAATCAATATAGTTGGGAAATAACTTTTTGCCCTTTTATATCCTAATTTGTATATTTATAATGTTTAAATCCCATTTCTTTAAAATTAATTTTCATTGAAAGTTTTATTAAAATTGATGAAGTTTTGCATATCTACAAGTTACAAGGAACCAAATCTCAGATATTTCTGTAACATCCTAAATTTTGTAGTACACATGATATCATGGATTATGGACACATGTGTATTAATATACATTGATGTATATGTGATGTATTTAATTGTTAGTGCAAAGATTAAAGAGTGATGTATTTAATTGAAAGAGTGGGAAGAGGGAGGACTAAAATGTAAATGGCCTTTATCCTTGTCTATAAAAGGGGGAGAGATTATAGAATTATGTCATTTTTTTTTCCTTCTTTTGGCTCACGTCCCAGCCCTTCTTGCTCTCTTTCAATTTTTCTTTACACCAAACCACCAAGAATTTAAGGAAGGAGAACGAAAGAATAGGTAAGAATCAAATTCTTCATTTGAATCCTTGTGTTATTGTCTATTCATTTACAAGAATTTCTTTGGTTATGAGATGAGTTATGATATCTGATGTCATGTATGCTTATAAATTGTGTGGAAACATGAATTTGAATGAGTTTTGAATGCATCTAAGCAAGAGGAGGAATATATAAGCTAGAATTGAGAGTTTAGTTCAAATCCTGGAAATTTTGTTACACTGAGCAGTGCATGTTCCGAAAATTCTAAAAAATCAGGGGAAAGTTTTATTGTTCTAAAATTTTTATGTATGAAAATAGACATGTTCAGGAGTGTATAGCAATTGGATTCACTCAAAAATTCGAAGTAAGTGAATTGTAGTGAATTTTTGAATTTCTGGTAAGGTATTGCATATTTCCCCTGTCTTAGAACAGAGGAGGGGAAGACGATTTTAGTTGAAGGTCCAAATCTTCATAGAATTACCTGATTTTTGGTGTGCAAGTCATTTTATGTGTCATATATGAGACTGTAAATTTTCACTGAGATTGAAGCTCTGGGTGAATTGTTATAGATTTTTAAATTTGGGTTGATAAAACTGGAATTTTTAGTTTCCAAAACAGGGCAGTTAGAAATAATTGGATTTGAATGGGTTAAACACCTTGAAAAGCCATGATTTTTGGCATGGAGGTATATATATGTGTTATATATCAGCCTGTAAATTTTTATAGCCAATTGAGTAGGATTGCAATTCTTACAAATTTTTAAGTCTATACTGTTCAGTGAGACGGATGCAATGGCAGAATTGTTAGGGTAATTAATTTGATTATTTTGAGTGGCCAAATGACCCCAATTGGCTCTACAAATTTTAAGGAGACATGAGGTATGTGTGTAAAAATTGTCTACCCAATTGTGTGAATTTTGGAAGTAGACAATTGTTGTTGTAAATTGTTTGTCAAAATAAGTATGGAAATAGAGCCAAAAAAGGGGAAATGTTTTACAAGTGTATGGTGACCTGAAAAGAGTTTTTTGTTTTATTTTTAGGTCAATCACAAGCATCAAAAAGAAACTGTACAAGGTAAATAAGCTAACTATTCTAAGGTTACAATAAATTGTGTACTGTATGTATGAAATTTTGTAGATTGTAACACTGTTAATTGCTAGTACCTTGATGCTTGAATGTAAGATATTAATTGTGACTGTTCTAGAAGGTTGATATCGAACTTCTTTTATGTGTGACTAATTGTAAATGCTGAAACATGATTGGCATGCTAAGACCTAGGAAGTTTAGCTCTCATAGCTTGAGGGGAGGTCTGGACCATGTGTCTTTCTAGACGAGATTCGATACATGGGCCCGGTATCACCCGGATTGTCAGACTAGCCTCGAGCTATTTCAAGTGTAGGCATCTAAATGTATTCATACTGTTCTATACTGTTCCATGGCTTGAGGGGAGGTCTGGACCATGTGTTTTTCTAGACGAAATTCGGTAGCATGGGCCCGGTATCACCCGGATTGTCAGACTAGCCTTGAGCATTCCATACTCCCATGGCTTGAGGGGAGGTCTGGACCTTTCTCTAGACCAGATTTGGTAGCATGGGCCCGGTATCACCCGGATTGTCAGACTAGTCTTGAGCTATTATATGGGAAATGACAGTGAAATGAAAAGTCCTACTTTGATTAGAGAGCCTTTTCCCCTAGGTGACTGTAATTGATACTTGGAAGCTTCCTCATTATGTGATTGTGATTGTACATGAAAAGTCGATGAGTAGAGAAATGTGAACTCACTTATGTGAGATTGAATCGACCTACCAAGGTCTAGACAGAAAACTGGCGCGGAAACGCAAATGTAACCGAAGTGAACTCGGAGCATTTCTTCTTTAACAAGTTAGCTAATGCTTGTGTAGTTAGAAATGGGTAGTTTCATACTGTGGATTGAATTCTATTGTTATTGTTTATTACTGTCTATTCACTTAGCTTACTTACTGAGTTTTACTCATTAAAGTTGTTGTATACCTCAGGTGATCAATAGATTGAGCTAGGGATGAAGGACTTTTGGCATTGCTAACAGAGTTCCCTTGGCAACCATAGACCGCTGCTTTATAATAGCATAGCCATACTGTAGAACTTCTTTTGATTTTTGAATGTACTTAAATACAGTAGAATGAGGTGGTTGTGATTAGGAACTCTGTTTGGGTGATACTTATATTAAATTTTGAAAGAAATATTGGAGTTCACATTTAAATGACTGCATAAAATGTTACTTTCTGTGTGTACAGTATGGATTGTGACAATTTCTTTTATTGATTCTGTAATAATCTCATTTAAGTTAATTACACATAGAGATTTGGTGAACGACATATTTCTCAAAACTATTTATTAACGGGGGTGTTAAATGAAGAAAAAGGTTTGATTTCTATAACCCTAACAACAAAGGTTTTGTTTTGTTTTCTTTTTTGGGTTAATTTTTTATTGTAAAGTTGCTTTGAATTTTAAAATTTGGAGAAAATGAGTAGAACCAATCATTGATTTTGATAAATTTGTATTGGTTGACTTTATAGCAGAACTCAAAAGTTTTGAGAATTTACGGATATGTGTACAAGATTTTTTTTCTTTAAAGGTCTAGGGAGATGATTGTTGATTGGTGGCTGTATTATTTATTGAGAAAATTTATCGGCAAGATATATTTCTATTGGATATGGATTTTGAAGCCTAGAGTAAGCCCAAAATAGAACCAAGTCGGAGGTGCAAAGGAAATGCAAGTCGAATGAGCAAATTGCCAAGATGTTGAGGGGGTTCTCGCCTGGAAACCAACCCTAATGAAAGGCTGAGTGTCCAAGGAAGACTTGGTCAATGTCTAAGCAAACATACAAATATGAGATACCATGTCTATCCTATATAACTATTTTTTTTATATAACTTAAATTAATAAAATAATATTTAATTTTTGAAAAACTTAAAAGGAGAAGAACCTGGCTATACAAGGTCATACTACAACAAATTTTTACACACTCATTTATAACTTTTATACAAATTTAAAAATTGATGTACTGGTATATAGGTGTGCCATAACTAGACCCCTAACTTTACAACTTGCAAAGGATTTCTTGGCAATGGTAACCTAGCCATTTGACAAGAGAAGGGTAATATCTAGGAAAAAGCAAAGAGAAGGTAGGTCGGCCATAGGCAAGAGATTTTGTCAAGATACCTTGAAGGAAGTTTCCCCGTTGCTTCTAAAAAAGATTTTTACAAGTGACCTTCATGATAAGAATTACCAAGAGCCTATCCATCTTTGTGGAGTCAGAATGATTGGAATATACAAAGAAACCTAGTGAGAGTAGCTTGTGGAGTCAGAATTTCGAGTTAGGGTGATGGGAATTAGTGGTGGGAATTTGGGTTCGTGGGTCATGTTCATATCGTGTTGAGTTATGACATGATAAAGATTAGTCCAACCTGAACCCAACTTGTTTATTATTTGTGTCAAGGAGACTCCATCAAATACGACCTGAATATTAAACGGGTGACCCGCGGTGACACGGCACGATACGCGAACACGAATAATAAATTGATCATTTTTGTGTTAGACACGACATGATTATGACACGTTTCACAGGCACGATTATAGCATGTTTAAATGATTAATATAAGTATGACACGATTAAACATTTCAACTTCCAACCTATTTCAGTATTTTTAAATTAAAAAAGTAATAATAAGAAAATATTCAAAATTCATCCATAATACAATGAAAAGTTCATTAAATATCAAGTTCTATACAAACTTAAAATATAATTTAGCTTAAAAAAAATCCATTGCATCTTTTTAACTCTTAAGTAACCTACAAAAAAAATATTTAAAAAAATTAAGGGAAGTTCAAGATCATATCAAAATTAATAATAATATAATTTAATATTAATAAATAATATTAATATTAATAAAAATACAACCTTAAATTTAAATATCTAATAAACATATAATGAATTTTTAAATTAATTTGTATTTATAATTGTGTCACTTTAAAAATAATTGTGTTAATCCGTGTTAGTTGTGTTGTCATGTTTTATTATTGTTAATCGTGTCATAAATAAGTTTGTGTTATAAACATATTTGTATCATAAATGGGTTCGTGTTACCCGCAGGTGAAATCCCTCAACCCAAACACGACCCAATTATTAAATAGATTGAAAATTTCAACTTGAACACGACCCAAACATGATTAAGACAAACCCAAACCCGCTAATTTCTGTATTGTGTCGTGTTGGGTTTGTGGGTCTTGTCAAAAATTCCCACCCCTAATGGGAATATATAACTAAGATAACAATTAGGATGCTGGGAGAGAATCATGATCCATATAGTAATCTTTAAAAATACAAGATTAATTAATATTTAAATCAAATTATCACAAAAAGTAAAACCATTAGTATTTTAAATAAAAAAATAATTATTTTTCAATATTTACCTAAAACAATAGTAATTTAGAAGAATCAACTTAAATTTATTTTTTGGTTTTAAATTTAATGATAGAAAAATAGTTCTTTATAGTGTAACCGAAATCCCAAATAAGCATCTAATACCCTTCAGCCAAAGGACATATTCTGGTTTTTCTGCAAACCGAATTATTTAACAGAACCGTGCCAAGTTTAAGTAGAATACCCGAACTTTTACTTAAAAACGATAGTCATAAAAATAGATACCGCTATTGATTCAGAGAATGAATTAATTTGCACGAAATATTGTTAGGTCAGCGCCTTACTGTGAGGATTGAATCATTGGCAGACATGGTGGCAACCGAACCATCTCCTATCAGTGAAGGGAATGGCACAACGTTAGCAGGAGCTTCATCATTTGCTGTGAATAAACTGGATGCGGTGCTATCAGATAGTATAGCTGGCAGCACGGTTTCACCATCCAGATATTGCATTACCTGCCTCATGCGAGGCCGAGCTGTGGGGTCAGAGAGTGAACAAAAGAGACCTAGTTTTAGAACCAACTCCATTTGATCCTCCACATAATCACCTTCTAATTTTGGATCACAAGCATTGAGAATAGATCCTCTTTTCCAGTTCTCAGTGACCCAATAAACCAAATTTCCCGCTTCAGGCAATCCTCGTTGGTCGAAATGCTTCCTTGCACATGCCACCTCAAGCATAAAAATCCCAAAAGCATATACATCTGTGCCAGTAGTTGCCTTTCCAGTTCTCATAAGCTCTAGAGCCAGATAACCAAAGTCCCTGCAAGTTTAGCGGTTTGTGCCATGCTACCATGATCGTGTAACCTGGCAGGGCCAAAATCTTCTAATCTTCCATTTAGATCAGCATCTAAAAGAAGATTACCCGGTTTTATATCTCTATGCAGAACAACTTGCTCTCACTCTTCATGGGGATAAAGAAGGCCAGAAGCTATTCCCTTAATAATTTGAAATCGCTGAAACCAACTGAGATTTGGTTTTGTGTTGCTGTATAAAATTTTGTCAAGGCTTCCATTGGGCATATGATCATAGACCAGCAGAAACTCTTCCTTTCGCCTGCAATATCCACGGAGTTGAACCAGGTTGCGATGCCTTAGTCTTCCCATGCTAGCTAATTCAGCCGCAAATTCCTTTATCCCTTGTTTTGAATCATGGGAGACTCTCTTGACAGCTATTTGATCATTAGAAGCAGGAAGCACACCTCTGTGTCAAGCTCAATAGCTGAGATGTGGTTTCTGGATAGGCCATTGTTTACGGCATTGAAGGCTCCTAAATAATCACCCGAAACAGCTCTGCTGAAGTCCATTGACGGTGAGATGACAAAAGCCATGCCATGGCCACCAAAATCCATTGCAAATACGAAATTTGTGGAAAATGAAAGAGATTGAGAAGAAGATATGTTGAATTTGAATGGGGAAGGGTAGAAAGCATGACCGCTTTTAAGGATGGAATAGTCGGTTAGCCGCAGTATACCATTGGGTTCAATCTCTGCTATCCCATCCACATGCAATTTGGAGTCCTTGAAACCATGGTAGATGAAATGGTTTTCATGCAAACCCATGGCCAAGAACATCGAGGATAAAACGATAATCAGACAAAAACATGTTGAACTAAGAGCTTCAGCCATTGTGGAGAGTACAAACTATCCTCCTTCTCAAAGAGGATATGGCTTGGCCTGTTTATAAAGAGGGTTTAATAAAGTTTCCGGGTCAACTTGTGACGGAGAAAATGTCACACTTCATATTTCCAATTAAGGCACTGTAGTTGATTTTTATTTATATTTACTATTATTTATCTGGTATTCTAATTTAGGAAAGTGCCAAAATTGAAAGGTTAAAATATTAGATCAATGCAGTCTAATTGCAATGCCTAAACCTGAAAGTTTAAGATAACACGAAAATTGAAAGGTTAAAATATTAGATCCGCGAGTTGAAGTATCAAGATGACAAGAAAACTTTCGGTCTTCAGAGTAAGATTTGATGTACCCACAAAATTTTTTTGATTCATTTCAATTTCTTTTAATAAGCAATTATTAAATTTTAAAAAATGAAGATTTTACTTTATGTTTGATTATTCTTGAAGTGGCCTTAATTAAACATTAAATTTGAGGTTTTATCTTATTTTCATGTTATTTCACTTTCATTATTCTTTAAATCCTTAAATTTACATCTTTAAATTTCAATGATTTCAATTGTTTGTATTTTTTTTCCTTCAAATCACTTGAGTTCATAATCGATATATATCATGTATTACAGATAAAGTCACGCTAAAGCACATCCTTAGAACAATTACATATCAAGAAATTAAAGCAATATTTATCATTTTTTAAGGAAGTTAAAGTTATTAATGAAAAAAAAATATTTCATAAAATACTATAATCACATTTTGAATATATACACAAGACAACCCTTACAAATAAACTGCAGGGATTTTGAAAAAAAAAAAATGATTTGCAGAGAATGGTTATTTGGTCATTACCGGAAACAGCAGCGAACTTACGAACACGCACAATTTACGTTTAAGTGTAGCTTAGGCTAAGCGAAGACTTGATTTTTCCAAGTCCTTGAAATACTCGTAGAAATTGAATGCTATGACCACCATTCTCCACAGCCATTGGCCACGCCAATCTTCCATTCTAAAAATCATCGCCACTAACAAACATAAAGATATCCTGGACTCTTACTTTAAATATGGGCAAGAAAAAGAAGTTGTCTATTTGGAAGGACTTTAGATGTATCTTCAGGCAGAAGGAGGACCAACCTCTGATCCCCGATGCCAATCAGAGTGCCAAACTGCAGGGGACGCCGTGGATTGACTTTTACAACGGAACCTTCGGTCGGTCAGTCAAAATGAGTGCCCTTTTCATCATATGACCATAAGAAAAAAGACATTACTTTTTTTTTCAAATGAGTTGACTGGCCTTCGCCTTCCTTCCCTTGGTGATGGATGCAAACACCAAAAGAGCACTCAGTCTATCACGTGCCACAAGAGGTGGATCCATGCATGAAGGCAGCCGACTGTCTGATATTATTTGTTTTGAGCTCACAAAGTATTTGAGTTCTCTTCACATATCCTTTTTGAGCAACGTGAGATGTTAGTGCAACGTCTTGTGTGACACTTTGCATTGTGTATGGCATTTTGTAGTCCCCACACAACCTCAAGAGATAGCCCGTATGGGTGTACAGTCAACGTATAGTCCGCTTTGATCTGTCTCCCTTTCTTTCAAGGGTGGCATAGATCGCACGGCTTTGTCCCTCACAGAGCTTCTGGGATGCAAAGTGCCATAGGCTTGGGTCCGGGGGCCACCTCTTGAGATCCCAGAGGACAAAATCATGCAGGACCTGTAGGGGCCCTAAGCGGATAATATGTTTGACTGTCTGACCATGGGAGCCACCTCTTAAGGGTTAGTAGACCGCAAAGTGTCACACACAGCGCAAAATAACACATGGGACTGTTACAGTTAGAGACGAAGACAACTCATCTATACTGGAAGAACGAAGACAACTCATCTATACTGGAAGAACGAAAACAATAACATAAAATAGTATTTAGATTTTCATTAAAATTGAATAATTGTCCTAATGCCCTCCCGCAAACCGGATTATCTTACAGAATAGAGAGCCTAAGTTTAAGAAAAATACAAGCAATATCAAGTATCGATTACAGATATTCACATCTTGTTACAGAAACAGATTACCAGAGTTGTTACGGAGAATCACCAACAGGAGGAGAAATGTCGGTCAACGGCCTACATTGAGAACTGAATTAGTGGTGACGGCAGAAGCATTTCCTATAAAGGAAGGAAATGGCATTTCACTCTCTAAAGCTTCATCATTTGCTAAGAAAAGACCGATCACACTTCTATCGGATGGGAGATCTGGCAACATCACATCACCATCCAGATACTGCATCACCTGTCTCATGCTAGGCCTTGCTGCTGGGTTACGTTGTGAACAAAATAGGCCTAGCTTTAGAACCAACTTCATTTGATCCTCCGCATAAACACCTCCCAATCGTGGATCACTAGCCTCAAGAATATATCCTCTTTTCCAGCAACCAGTGACCCAGTAAACCGAATTTGCCGTTTCAGGCAATGCTTCTTGCTCTATAGGCCTCCTTCCACAAGCCACCTCAAGCATTAAAACCCCGAAAGCATATACATCTGTGCTAGTATTTGCCTTTCCAGTTCTCAGTATAAGCTCTGGAGCCAGATATCCAAAAGTTCCTACCAGATTAGTGGTTTGTGGATTGCTACCATGATCATATAACCTTGCTAGGCCAAAATCTCCTAACTTTCCATTTAGATCAGCATCCAGAAGAACATTACCAGGTTTTATATCTCTGTGTAGGACGACTTGTTCCCACTCTTCATGGAGGTAAAGAAGTCCAGAAGCTATCCCTCTAATAATTTGAAATCGCTGAAACCAATTAAGATTTGATTCTGTATTGGCATATAAAATTTTGTCAAGGCTTCCGTTAGGCATATAATCATAGACCAAAATGAACTCGCCCTTTCTCCTGCAGTAGCCACGGAGCTGTACCAAGTTCCTATGTCTTAACCTTCCAATGCTTGCAATCTCAGACACAAATTCCTTCATCCCCTGTTTTGAATCGTGGGAGACTTTCTTGACCGCTACTTGTAAATTAGATGAAGGAAGTACACCTCTATAAACCTTTCCGAACCCTCCTGTTCCAATGAGCTCTTTGTCTGTGAAGCCTTTGGTTGCTTTGTATAGATTCTTGTAGGAGAACCTTTGAGGACCATATTCTCTTTCCCAATCTTCACATACTTCTTCATATTTCTTTTTCCGCACTAGGTAAATAGCTCCACTGATTGTTATTAATACAACCACTGCTACTACCACCACTACAAGAACTGCAGTTTTTCTGGTTTTGTTGACTTTCGCCAAGGCCAGAGGTAGAGGAGTTTGAGGAAGATTCGAAATATTAAGATTTTGGGCTTGTCCATTTCTGTTGAAGCTCCATCCAAGAATGTACTGGTCAGTTGCTGCTAATTTACCAGTTGAAGCAGAGAAACCAACATACATGACATCCAAGAGAATTCGAGAAAGATCGATCTTCGTTGACAAGAGGGGTCTGTTTGGTTTCGAGATTTCTACTGGTGCTAGTGATACGTTAAGTAATTTTTGGGCTCCATCGTAGTCTATCCAGACATGTATTGGATTTCCACTTGCTAGCAACACGTCCGTTTTGTTCGTCCCTTTTTTGTCGGAGAAATAACCTGCTGGCGCTGATTCAACAGACACCAGGCCGTTCACATCAATTCCCACATGGTTATCATTTATATCCTTAACTTCAGTGCTTTGCTTAGTATCTAGCTCAACCGCCAAGAACTGGTTTGTAGGATCGCCAGTTGCGTTAAAATCGGAAAGTCCCAAATATCGACCTGGCAAAGCCTTACTGAAGTCCATGGATGGTAAGATGACAAAAACCATGCCGTGGCCAGCAGCAGGTTTAGAAGACACCGGAACCATGGCAAACACAAAATTTGTGGAAAACGAAAAAGATTGAGATGAAGATGTGTTCAATCTGAATGGAAAAGGGTAGAAAGCATGACTGGTTTGTTGCGGCTGAGTGTTCGTTAGGTGCACTACACCATCAGGGAGGATCTTCGCCATGCCAGCAAGAAACAAGTTGGATCGATTAAAGCCATCGTAGATGAACTGGTTTTCTTCTTGAGCAAAGGCCAACGACGTCAGGAATGCATTGATAATTATTACAAAAGGAAGTGATGATCTAAGAGCTGCGGCCATTGAGGAAAGCACGAGCTTTTCAGAGAAGGGAGTTGTTTGACTTGGCTCGTTAATTTATTGAATCTCAAAATCCTGATTTATAAATTTTGAATTACCATTTTTCATTGTTTAATAAAGATTCGTAGGACAGTCAAGTTAACCCTGAGAGAAACGTCAACTTGTTACCGACATTAATTGACCCACTTTTTGAAACCTTAGAATATTATTGTCAATCTATACGTACATCGTGATGCAAGTACGAAAGTCAAATGATTGTCAAAGCAGTAACGAATTAAGATTAAACTTGGATTCACTACTTTTTTATCTTATTATTATGACGCATAGTTAAAAATAAAAAATTAAAAAAGAGCATCTTTCCTTGAAATGCAGCTGTAGAGCGGAGCCCGGAGATTTGATCATCTCTAAATAATTTCTGTAGTTATTTTGTGGTCCGCTAATAATTTCACACTTAAGAGGGGGGAAATTCACGTATCGTTTTCTGTAATTATTTTTTCCTTTTCAAAAGGACAGACGGTAATTTTAAATTAATATGAGATTGTACTGCCTTTGCTTCCAATACGCGTTGAAGATTCAAGATGACAAATTAGAAAAGGCTTTTGACGTCAATTCCAACATGGTTTCCATCAATGTCATAAAATTCAGGGATTTGCGGAGCGTCAAGCTCGATAGCTGATATGTGGTTTCGGGATAGTCTATTGTTTGACATATTAAGTGAAGACTCCTAAATAAGCACCCGCAACGGCTCTAATTTCAAAAGCCATGCCATGGCCACCAAAACGCATTGCAAATACGAAATTTGTGGAAAATGAAAGAGATTGAGAACAAGATGTGTTGAATTTGAATGGAAAAGGGTAGAAAGCATGACCGCTTCCAAGGCTGGAATAGTTGGTTCGCCTCCATTTACCATTGGGTTCAATGATTCTCTACTTTGCCATCCAAATGCAATTTGGATTCACTGAAACCATGGTGGATGAAATGGATTTCATGTAAACCCATGGCCAAAGACATCAAGGATAAAATGATAATTATACAAAAAAAAATCGATCTAAGAGCTGCAGCCGGAAAGTACAAACTATTCTCCTTTTCAAAGAGGGAATGGCTTGGCCTGAAAAAGGGGTTACTAAAGTTTCCAGGTCAACTTTTTAGGGAGAAAAGTCACACTTCATATTTCCAATTAAAGCCCCGTAGTTAATTGTTATATGTATATATTTACATTATTTATCTCGTATTATAATTTAGGAAAGTGTAAAAATGGAAAGGTTAAAATATTATCAGTAATGCTAGATTTACAATCTTTATACAATCCATGTTCTTCATTCTAATATGTCAATTTACATGACAAATCTTATTGGAGATGTAACTCTTTTCATTTTTTTTATTCCTTCAGTGAATTTTTGTTAGGCAGACTGTCCCATGGTATTGTAAAATTTGTATTATATGAAGGTTATAAGGTTAGCATTACTCAAATATTATATTCAGATTAGTGTAGTCTAATTCCTAGCTTATTGAGTGGCATAATCAATAACAAGAATGCTCTTTGGATACATACATCTTTTATAATCTTTGGAAAGAGAGATTGAGTAGAAACGTCGGGTGAAAGTGGATAGGACTGGGACGGGGGAATCCTGAACCTGAACTTATATTATCTATTAAGTGTCATGAGCTTAGAGGTTTGCGCAGCACGCTCGTACGGCACTTGTGCAACTTGACTCCGAAAGTTGCTAAGTAAGCCTTGATGCTAGTCTTCTCGCTCAAGGAGAAGAAAAAACCGTTGAGCCGAAGAGCCTGTAGGCAAAGAAGAGAAGAGATGGAGATAAGAATTGCTAAGCAAAAGAGCTTTGTATTATACTTGAAAGCTTTACAATGCTTGGATGCTTTGTGTATTTGTGGATTCTTGTGGATGCTTGTGGATGCTTTACAAATGAGCTTGGAGGGGTTTATATAGTGAACCACCTCTCAAATGAATGGCCTAGATCTAATGCATCTAATGGTCCTAATTCATCCTTATCTAGATATGTACAAAAATAGATAAGTACAAAAGAATATTCTTATATTATTCTATCTTGTTAGAGTATTCTAGAAGACGGGCTTGGGCTTGCAACTTTCTAGAAGTCAGGCCAAGCCTTACACATAAATGGGCTATCTAGCAAGTAAATTGGGCGGGTCGTAACATCCTCCCCTACCTAATTCCGCGACGTCCCTGGCGCGCTCTCATCCTTGTAGCGTTGGATGTGCTTGCTAAATTGCCATAAGGTGTCTTCGCGTTCCCAACTCGCCTCACTATCCGGAAGGTTTTTCTACCTTACCAAGTATTCCGTGTATGGTGGAACTCCCCTCCTTCATATTACCCGATCCGCAAGGATGTATTCCACGTCCTTGTCAAATGCTGTGACTACAGCTGTGGGTGCTCTCTTGGACTCGCTTCGACTAGGATCTTCTTTATCCTCATGATAGGGCTTGAGGAAACTGACATGGAAGACCGGTTGAATCTTAAGGTTGGGTGGTAACCGAACATTGTAGGAGACTTCACCCACTCGCTTGAGAATTGGGAAAGGACCTTCATATTTTCGCACCAACCCCTTGTGCACTTTGCGAAGTGATTTGAATTATTGGGGTAGGAGCTTGACAAGTACTAAGTCCCCTTCCTAAAATACGAGGTGTCGTCTCTTCGTATCCGCCCACTTCTTCATCCGTTTGGCGGCCTTGTCCAAGCATGCTCTTGTAATATCGGCTTGCTCATGCCATTCCTTTGCAAGCTTGTAGGCTGCTGGGCTTTTTCCTCCATATGTCGAGGCTATGACATGTGGAGTCATTGGTTATTGTCCCGTCATAATCTCGAAGGGACTCTTGCCCGTTGCCTCGCTCCTTTAGAGATTATGTGAGAATTGGGCAATGTCTAGTAACTTTCCCCAATCATGTTGATGGGCGCTCACATAATGCCTCAAGTATAGTTCAAGCAAGGCATTGATGCACTCGGTTTGCCCATCGGTTTGGGGATGGAAGCTTGTTGAAAAGCTCAAGTCGATCCCCAACATTTTGAAGAGCTCTCCCCAAAAGCGTCCCGTGAAGCGAGGGTCACGATCACTTACAATGTTTTGTGGCACACCCCATAGCTTCACTATGTGTTTGAGGAATGCTTGAGCGGCTTCGTCCACGGTGCAATCCGTAGAGACTGGTATGAAGGTGACATATTTGCTAAACTGATCAACTATCACCATTATGCTTCCATACCCTTCGGATTTTGGTAAGGCCACGATGAAATCCATCGAGACGCTTTGCCATGGCCTTTCTGCAATGGGTAGGGGTTCAAGCAACCTCGCTGGACGTTGGTGCTCAACCTTGTCTTGTTAGCACACAAGACAAGTCCTTACATAGCCTTCCACGTCTTCCCACATTTGAGGCCAATAGTAGGAATCTTGCAAGAGTGCAAGGGTTCGTGCCATACCTGGGTGACCTGCCCACTTGGAATCATGGCACTCCTTGATGATCTCCTTCCGCAAGTTTCCATGTCTAGGCACGAAGAGGCGGTTACCCGTTGTGAGGAGTAAGCCTTTATCATGCCAAAAACGCCGTGTCTTCCCCTCACTTGCTAACTTCAATAGATTGTTGGCTATGGGGTCGTGCTCTAGACCTTATTTGATACGGTCGAGGAGCACACTTTATGGGCGACTTGCACTCAATGTGACAAGTTTCGCCTTGCGACTTAGGGCGTCGGCCACAACATTTGTCTTGCCCGCTTTGTACTCAAGCCTATAGTTGAATTCAGCCAAGAAGTCTTGCCATCGTGCTTGTTTGGGGCTCAAATTCTTTTGTGTTTGGAAGTAGCTTGTGGCCACATTGTCGGTTTTGATGACAAAGTGGGAACCAAGCAAGTAATGTCGCCAAACCCGTAGGCAATGGATGATGGCGGTCATCTCCTTTTCTTGGATCATGTATCGCCGCTCCGTGTCATTGACCTTGCGGCTCTCATAAGCAATGGGGTGCCCTTCTTGCATGAGAACTCCCCCAATGGCAAAGTCGGATGCATCCGTGTGCATCTCGAATGGTTTGGTGTGGTCGGGTAATACCAATACCGGTTCTTCACATATTGCCTTCTTCAACCTTTCGAAGGCATGTTGGCACTCTTCGGACTAGTACCATGTGCGGTTCTTCTTGAGAAGATCCGTGAGTGGGGCGACTTTGGCTGATTTGTCCTTGATAAACCGTCGATAGTAATTAACCAGCCCAAGAAAAGATCGTAGCTCCGGTACCTTGGTAGGAGGCTCTCATTCTTGAATGGCCTTCACCTTGGCTTGATCCATCATGAGCTTCCCATCCCGTATACGATGGCTAAGGAACTCTAATTCTTGTTAAGCAAATGAGCATTTCTCCTTTTTAATATAGAGTTCGTTGCCACGAAGCACTTGAAAGACTTATTGAAGATGTTGCACATGCTCTTCAAGAGTTGTGCTATAAATGACGATGTCATCCAAGTAGACTACCACAAACCGATCAAGGTAGGGATGGAAGAGTTTGTTCATGAGGGTGCAAAATGTAGCAGGTGCATTGGTGAGATCGAATGGCATGACTAAGAATTCAAAAGCACCATACCTTATCACATATGCGGTCTTTGGCTCGTCACCCTTGGCAATGCGCACTTGATAGTACCCCGATCTCAAATAAAGCTTGGTGAAGTATCGAGCCTTCCCGAGTTGGTCGAACAAATCCGCAATGAGTGGAATCGAGTACTTGTTCTTGACGGTGATCTTGTTAAGTGCCCGATAGTCAATACACATGCGGAGGAATCAATCCTTCTTCTTTTGAAAGAGGACGGGTGCACCATATGGAGCTTTTGAGGGCTGGATGTAGCCTACATCAAGCAAGTCTTGGAGTTTTTTATTCAACTCCGTAAGTTCGGGTGGTGCCATGTGATAAGGCACCATGGCTGGAGGCTTTGCACCAGGCTCCAACTCAATTTAGTGGTCCACTTCTCGTCATGGAGGCAACTTCTTTGGAAGTTCTTGGGGCATGATGTCCTTGTACTCATCAAGGATGAATTGAACTCGTCTTGGCAATGGATCCTTGGTAAGCCATCGTTTAGTTCTCGAATGGTGGCAAGGAAGCTTGGATCCATCTTCATCCCCCGCTTGAATTGTAGTGCGGTTAGCATCTTGCTTTCAACCTTCACTGCCCATTTCGCCATCACCGTGCATGAATGACTCCCGTCTAGGATGTTGAGGGAGTTGGAAGATGGTATAGGGGAGGCATGGACTTGGTCGAAGAATTCCATGCCAAGCACTACTTGAAAGTCGTCCATAGGGACGATGGAAAAATCAAGTTTTCCGCTCCATGTGTCAAGTTGTACCGAGGTTGCCTTAGATACTCCCAATATTGTCATGGCGGGTGAGTTTACCGCCTTGATGGTACCTCCTCCATTGACATATTTGAGGCCCAAATGTTTGGCCTCGTCTTCAGAAATAAAGTTGTGCGTGGCTCCCGTTTCAAGCATCGCACGCACATCCTTACCATTGATAGTGGCACTCACATGCATAAGACCTTTTTGCATATGTGTGTGTGGGTCTCTTGAGTGCACCAATAGTGCGGAGAGAACCTATCCCCGCTTGAGGCTCTTTGTTTTGTATGCCCTCTTGTTGAGCAGCTAGGGCGTTGAGAGCCTTCCTCTTTGGGTAATCCCGCACCCAACGAGGACCATCACATATAAAGCAAGGACTTTTAGGTTTGGGGGTATCGGACTTACCTTTGTTAGGTGTGTCGCACTTGTCTCCCCCGGTTGGTTTCCGTGCACCACCTTCCTTTCGGCCATTGTCCTTCTTGGAATTCCGCTCTCCCCCACCTTTTCCCTGGTTAGTCTTCCTCTCTTTGGATTGGGATGTGTAGTCTATGAGGGACTCAGCCGCGGCTATGGCGTCATCAAGGTTTTGTATGCTGCACCTTTCGAGCTTAACCCTCGCCCAATCTTTGAGTCTGTCGAGGAAGTAGAAGAGAGAATCCTTATCGGACATGTCCTTGATCTCGAGGATGATGGTAGTGAACTCTTTGATATACTCACGGATTGTGTCATCTTGCTTCAAACGATGGAGGCGACCCCTTGCCTCCTTCTCGGCATTGCTGGGAGAGAAGTGCTTCCGAAGCTCTCTCTTGAAATCCTCCCATGTGCAGAGGGATAAAATGCCTATACCCACGTCACTATGCTTGCGACGCCACCACAATTGGGCTGCATCTCGAAGGAATGTGGGTGCAATACCGATCCTTGAAGCGTCATCATTGACACATTTGGCTTCGAAGTATTGCTCCAAGCCGAATAGGAAGTTCTCAACTTTCATGGCGTTGCAAGTGCCATTGTATGTGGCAGGAGTAAGCATGTGCATGGTGCTTAGCCCACTTGGGTAAGAGGGGTTACCACGGTCACATTGATGCTTCTCCCATTCCGTGTGAGATTTTTTCACTTCGTCACGGATTGCTCGCAACTCATACTCCACAAAAGTCCGCAAGCCCACGAGCTCTCGTGTAAGGTTGTGCAACTCCTTCTCATAGGCGTTGCTAAATTCAAGGATATTGGACTTCGCTGCTTGGGTGATCTCTCCATAATCCGTCTCTAGGCCTTCGAGATGACCAGTGAGGCCCTCAATTGCATTGTCCATCCCCGATAGAGCTTGCTCCAAGCTAGCAATATGAGGCTCTAAAGACTCTGAGGGTGGAGCTTTGGACTTACCTCGTTTTCCTTGTGCACGTGGTTGAGGTTGCTCCTCTCGTCCACGAACTTGTTCCTCCATGGTCACTTCAAGGTCGGATGTCATGCTCTTGTGCTCGAACTGTGCTCTGATACCAACTGTCACGAGCTTAGAGGTTTGCGCAGCACGCTCGTGCGGCACTTAGGCAACTTAACTCCGAAAGTTGCTAAGTAAGTCTTGATGCTAGTCTTCTCGCTCAAGGAGAAGAAAGGACTGTTGAGCCAAAGAGCCTGTAGGCAAAGAAGAGAAGAGATGGAGACAAGAATTGCTAAGCAAAAGAGCTTTGTATTATACTTGAAAGCTTTACAATGCTTGGATACTTTGTGTATTTGTGGATTCTTGTGGATACTTGTGGATGTTTTACAAATTAGCTTGGAGGGGTTTATATAGTGAACCACCTCTCAAATGAATGGCCTAGATCTAATACATCTAATGGTCCTAATTCATCCTTATCTAGATACGTACAAAAATAGATAAGTACAAAAGAATATTCTTAATTATCCTATTTTGCTAGAGTATTCTAGAAGACAGGCTTGGGCTTGCAACTTTCTAGATGTCAGGCCAAGCCTTACACATAAATGGGCTCTCTAGCAAGTAAATTAGGCGGGTCGTAACATAAGGCTTCCTAATTTGATCATTATTTCGTACTCAGAGTTGAGCGGCATTTCTGACAATCGATTATTGGAGCTTCTAGGGACGCGAGATTCATTACTTCCTCACTTTATTACTTAAGGGATACTGTCAAATTAACGAGCACCATACATTGAAATGTTAAAAGAAGGCATGACCGGAAAGTAGGAATCTGAAATTAGACATTATCGATAAATTTTCTTAGGTCAAAACAATGCATTATTTCTTATTCAAAGAATGGAAGCTAAATATCAATTTCAATTATTTTGTTTTTTACTTTACAGAACTTACAAAAAGACTAAAAGATAGTGACTCTACATATCAAGTTTCAATGTCAGCATTGAAGTTTCAAGATAACAAGAAATCTTCCAATTCTTCGGCGTGAGATTTTATGTACCCCACAAAACAATTTTTTTAATAAGCCATTATTAAATTTTAAAAGTCAAAATTACTCTGTATTTGATTATTCTTCAAATGACCATATGTGACATTCTAAAATTTGTAAGTGTGCTTAACTTTTATTTGCTTTATAATGTGTGCATTAATAATGTTATTAAGCATGTGTATATACACGTAAGTGACATGATAATAAATAAATGTGAAAGGCCCTCATAGCACAACTCGGATATTTGGGGGACTAAACTGAAATTTTGTTTACGAGGATAAGTATAAGTGGAGGGATTAAGAGAATTCCATACTATTTTCAATTAGTTTCTTGCTCTACACCCCCAGCCCTCATTTTCTCCCCCCATATCACCAAGAATTGAAGAAGAAAGAAGGAGTTTGGAAGGAAAGAGGTACAACTCACCTTTCTCTTTGAATCCTTGTTTTAGTACTCATGTTTTTTTGAGTGAATTGTAAGAGTATAGTGTTGTTTATGGCACTTTTAAATGATGTGTACTCTAAAACTTATTAGAAAATAGAATTTGTGATGAATTATAGAAGATCTAATAAGATTGGATGATGATAGGAAGCTAGAAATTGTGTTGAGTTTAAAATCCTGCAGGGTTCTATACTGAGCAGTTTTGAGTTCGAAAATTCCTAGAAATTTAAGGGTCACCTTTTAGTTTTAAAATTTTTAAGGTGAAACTAGGCATATCTAGGATTATTTATAATTTTGAATCACATAAAAATTTGAAGTGTGTGATTTATGGTGGATTTTTGAAGTTTCTGAAACGGAATTGGACTTCCCCTATTTTGAAACAGGGTATGGGAAACGAATTTGATTTGAGCGACTTATCCTTCATAAAAACTCATAATTTTTGGTATGTGAGGACTTGAATATTTTTCTTTTAAACTACAAATTTTCATGGTTTTTGGATCTTTGCAGGAATTGTTATGATTTTTCAAAATTGAGTATGAAAAACTGAGACTTTCAACTTTCAGAATAGAGCAAACTAAATAATTGCTTTTGACTGACCTACATTCATTAAAAAGTTGTAATTTTTGGTGGAATCATTTTTCGATGTGTCTTTTATTAGATGGTAAATCTTTGTAAAGATTCAACTAGTGTTGAGTTTATATAAATTTTCAAAGCTAGACTGCTCAGTTGGAGAGGCCATTAGGTAGGAATTAAGATTGTGCCAAATTTAGTGATTTCAAAGGGCATATACTCCCATTTTGTTATGATAATTTGTATGGGATATGTTATATGTCTGTATATGTGATCTACAAATTTATGTAGATTTTGAATTAACTTCCTAAAAATCATCCACTTGAATGTGTGTAAAATTGAGTTAGTAAGAGGAATTGTATTCCACTGTTAAATGATAATCCTTAAAGGAATTTGTTATGGTTTCTAGGTGAAATTAAGGACTCTACAGTGAAAATTTGATTAGGTAAGTAAGATAAACTTGTTCTTATGTGGTATTTGTGCAATGTGATTTTGTTAAATGCTTGTGTTATGGGATTAGAATCTAAACTCATGAATTGAATGTGAGGTGTTATGATGAATGAGAAGCTTAACTTAGAGCTTTGTTTATGAGATTGAAATGTGAATTTGATATATGAAGGCATGAATTGAAATGTGAAATGTTATAAAAGTGAATGGCACACTAAAAACCTTGAGACATTGAATGTTCATCGTGTGATTGTTGCATGGGGAATACCTTGAAATTGTGTGAGGGCCACCTCTTAAAGGTTATGGGAACCACAATGTGCTACACACAATAAAAAATGTCATATGCGAACATGTGATTGATTGAATGAGAAGAGGCTGGAGCCATGTGTTTCCTTGCTTAAGATTGAGTAGCATGGGCCTGGTATCACCCGGATTATCGAACTAGCCTCAAACTTGTGATAAAATGTGATATATGTGCCCCTAAGGTTATATGACAATGAAATGTGAGCATATATGTGTGATGAGAATGGCCTGAGAAAGGCATATATGAAGTGAATTAAGTGCATGTGTATGTGTAAGTAATGGGAATGGCTTGAGAAAGGCATATACAAATGAAATTAGTGAGGGTGTGAATGCGCAAGTGATGACAATGAGCTAAGCATGATAGGCCAAAACAAAAAGCTGGCAAAGGCACGCAAGTGAGATTGCGTAGGAGCGCCACCCTAATCGACGTCAACCATTTTGGACAGGGGGTTGGCACAAATGCGTACCTCATTTGGCACAGGAGTGCCACTATGAAATCTTGAAAACATTCTGAACCATAGACTTTGTGCCGTTGCGCAAGTTCTTTCACACAGGAGCGTGAATTTTGAAACGTGAACAATGCTTTCTGACTTCCGTAACAAGTAATGAATAGTAGCTACACTTAAATTTCTGTCTATTAACCATTGTTATTGCCTTCACTTAGCTTACTTATTGAGTGATTACTCATTAGTTTATTTTGTATCTCAAGTGACCGATAGTGTGCTGATTGATGGAGGGTTTTGACGTAGTGACGACAGAGTTCCCTTGGCAACCATACACCGCTGCAACATCATTTTTGTATCGTTCTTTGTTTGCATATTTTTGAATATTGTGTATATAATTATCTACTATGGTTGTGGATTGAAACTCTGATTTTCTAAATAAAAATTCATGTTTTGTTATAAACATGGGTTCATTGTTTAGAATGACTATCTGTAGTTGTACTCTGAATGTATTGAAATTGGGGTTCATTGTTTAGAATGACTATCTGTAGTTGTACTCTGAATTACTTGTTATTTCACTTTCATAATTCTTTAAATATTCCTTATAATTTAAATATGTAAATTTCAATTGTTGTATGATTTCTTCAAATCACTTGAGTGGAGTTAATAATCGATATACATTTGTATCACATATAGAGTCATGTTCAATTACATCATTAGAACAAGTATTTATTAAGAAATTAAAAAAATATGATAAATATTACTTTATTATTTTTTAAGTTGAAGTTATTAATGATAAGAAAGAAATATTTCTTAAAATACCATAACCACATTTTCAATAATACACAAGACAACCCTTAAAATTAAGATGCAGGGATTTTGAAGCAAAATGGAATATATTTCTAATATGTTTGTTTCATAATATATGGACACGTATTCTTATAGAGATAATATAATAAATTTTAATCACCCATCAATTATAAAATTCACATAATACAAGATTTTTAGAAATTGAAAAGAGCTCATATTAAGAGATGGTCCTACTTTTATAACTTGCAAAGAATTTCATCGCAAGAGTAACCTAACCATTTGACAAGAGTAAAGATCTAGGAAGAAGCTAGCAAAGGGTTGGTAGCCAAGAGATTTTGTCAAGATACCTAGAAGGACCTTTCTCCATGGCTAGTGCGAACAAGAGACTTGACGTTGTAAGAAAAGATTTAAAAGAATCAACTTTTTTTTTTTTTAAGTTTAATGATTGAAAAATAGTTCTCTATAGTTTAACCAAAATCCCATCTCTCTGGTTTTGCTGCAAACCAAATTGTGGACAATCAACTCCCAAGAATCCAGTTCTATCCATGAATTTTAATAAGTAATGAAATGAAACAATGAACAAGGAAGCAAAGTAAACAACAAGAACACAACACAAAATTTTATAGTGGTTCAACTTTTAAAGCTTACATTTACTTTGGATATCTCAGCAGCGATCGTCAACAATCAACAATACAAGATACAGCAGAGTACATGAGCAGAAAAATATATTCAGAGTGTTTACAAGACAGTCAGACCGTCATCTATCTAAACTCAACAGCTCTCCAGCTCTCAGCCTCCCGTCAGCATGTGCTTCAGCTCTCTCAGCTATAGCAGCCTCTCTTCAGACTCTCAGCAGCTCCAAGCCTCTCTCCAGTACAAGCTTCAATGAGCAAAATGCAATAATGATTCAATTGCATCTCCAGGGCATCCCACTTACAAAAGAGTTCCCCATTTATCACTCTTTCAATCATGACCACTCCTTGAGAGCAAAATGGATAGTTGTCATGATCCAACATAATGAGAGCTCTATAAATAGTGTAACCATTCCAGTCACTTGTCTTATAAAATACAAAGTCAATTCCAGCTCAAATATGCAGAACCTGAACTAGCGCTGGGGCCTGTTGCTGTAGTCCTGGGGCGTTGCTACAGCAAGTCCAGTAGCGCCCCGGCCCTGTGTGAAAAGCATTACGGTACTTGCTCCATGTCTGACACCTTAATTTTCAGATCTTATGTGTGACAAATCAACGAGACAAAACAGCGTTCTTCCGGTGCATTAAATAGGGTAAGAAAAATAGTCACAAGATGGTGAAGTTACATCCGTTATGCAATATTGTCCAATTTATGGGAAAAAAAAAAGTGGTCCATAATACATTTTAATTACGAAACGAATTAATTTTATAATCTCTATTAATTTTTCTTTTCTTTTTTCTTTGATCTTCTTATTCTTTTTATCATTTTTCTTTCTTCCTTCTGCAGTCTTTTTTTTTAGCTTTTTATTCTCTAGTTTTCCTTTGCTGATATTATAATAATTTTAGAGATCATTACATTTACAAATCGATATACCTAATTTTATTGAATGTTAATAGCATATAATGAACAATTACAACAATGATTGTCTTACAAATAATGTCTTGCAAATCGGATTACCTTACACGATAGAAAGTGAAATTCAAAGTAATATATCAAATATCGATAATAGGAATTCACAGCTTGTTACAGAAAACATAATACCAGGGTTGTTCCATAGAATGCACCTGGAGGAAAAATTGTTGGTTCAGCGGCCTACTGTGTGAGAATGGAATCACACGTGACAACAGAAACATTTCCTAACAGTGAAGGAAGTGACATCTCACTCTCAAAAGCTCCATAATTTGCTGTGATAACACCGATCACAGCACTAACAGATGGTATTTCCAGCAACATCAAATCACTATCCAGATACTGCATCACCTGCCTCAGGCTAGGCCTAGCTGCTGGGTTACGGTGTGAACAAAACAGGCCTAATTTTAGAACCAACTTCATTTGATCCTCCGCATAAACGCCTTCCAATCTTAGATAACTAGCGTCAAGAATAAATCCTCTTTTCCAGCCACCAGTGACCCAGTAAACCAGAAAGGCAATTCTTGTTGCTCTATAGGCCTCCTTCCGCTAGCAACTTCAAGCATAAAAACCCCAAAGGCATACACATCTGAACTGGCAGTTGCCTTTCCTGTTCTCATAAGCTCTGGAGCCAGATATCCGAAAGTTCCTACCAGATTAGTGGTTTGTGGATTGCTACCATGATCATGTAATCTAGCAAGGCCAAAGTCTCCCAACTTTCCATTCAGATCAGCATCTAAAAGAACGTTACCAGTTTTGATGTCTCTATGCAGAACGACTTGTTCCCACTCTTCATGGAGATAAAGAAGGCTTGGAGCTATCCCCTAATAATTTGAAATCGCTGAAACCAATTGAGATTTGGTTTTGTGTTGCCAGATAAAAATTTTTTCTAGGCTTCCATTAGGCATATAATCGTAGAGAGACAGGAATTCTCCCCATCTCCTGCAGTAGCCACGGAGTCGCACCAAGTGCCTATGCCTTAGCCTTCCCATGCTTGCAATCTCAGCCACAAATTCCTTCATCCCTTGTTTTGAGTCATGGGAAACTTTCTTGACCGCGATTTGTTCATCAGAAGAAAGAAGCACACCTGTATAAACCTTTCCAAAACCTCCTTTACCAATAAGTTCCGTGTCTTTGAAACCTTTGGTTGCTTTGTAGAGATTCTTATAGGAGAACCGTTGAGGACCATATTCTTTTTCCTATTCATCATATAGTTCTTCTTATTTCTTCTTCCTCACAAGGTAAACGGCTCCAACGATTGCTATCAGAGTAACGGTTGTGATGAGCTCATGCATGACATGCATGAGTTCTAGAATTCTGCTGAGCTCATGCATGACATGCATGACTTCCAGAATCCCTCCCATGTGAATGCATTTAGAGTCAAATTTGTTAGGCACCTCCAATTTTGAAAATCAAAGGAAGTAGCCAAATTTGATTTGAATTTGTATGCAGAATTTTTCCTATAAATATGGGACGAATTCTGCCTTGTTTATGCATCACAGAGATTCCAGAGAGAGTCCAGAGTCTAAACCAGAGAGTTTAGGATTCAGAGAGAGAGCCAGGAGAGCTCCAGAAATTTTAGGGGAGTTTTTGTATAAATCTTGTAATACAATTTTCTCTGTTAATACAAGTAATTTTTCTCCCAAATTCTGTTCTGAGTTGATCATTACATCCCAACAAGTGGTATCAGAGCCTCGTTGAGCTCCTGGAACGTCAGAACAGAAAGGAAAAATTCAGAGAAAATTTGTCCCCTGTTTCTGGAAAATTTCGATTTTTCGGAAAGTCATCGAATTTCGAATTTGAAGTGTCCAGTGTGTTCGTGACGACGTCCTGATCATTCTGCAATTTTCCGGCGACCGATCCGACATCCAGAGACGCCGCACGCGCCGCACGCGCCTCCGACCTGGTCTGCGAGTGGGCGTCACTCGCCCCACGCGCTGCACGCGCCATTCCAAGGAAGAAGACGACCACGTCAGCGCCGCGTCATCAGCCACGTCAGCGACCTTTTCGCCACGTCAGCAAGCCACGTCAGCAGATAGCCACGTCAGCAAGCCACGTCATCCGGACACGTCATCTCGCCACGTCATCAAGCCACGTCAGCACTGTGGACCCCATCTGACACGTCAGCACGCCACGTCAGAGCCACGTCAGCACTGTGGACCCCATCTGACATGTCAGCAAATCGTGGAAAATTACATTTTGGCCCCTGTATTTCCGGGTACTTATTTTTGACCCCCTGAGTTTATGAAATTTACATTTCAGTCCCTAGGAAATATCAGTTTGGCCCCTGTAGTTCTGGAGAATAACTTGTGCCCCCTTTTAGTTTCTGAAATTTCAGTTTAGCCCTTAAGAAATTTCAGTTTAGTCCTTAAAGTTTCCAAGCTTAGTATTTATTGTATAAAAAGAATTTTTGAGCCCCGGAAGAGGCTATTCCACCTAATTTGACCGTTCCGGACGTAACGGTGGGCTCGGTTTTTTTGAAATTCAATTTCCATTTTAGTGAATTAATTATTCTAAAATGGAAGAATCATCCGGAGCCATGATAAAATTGACTGCTACAAATTACACACTATGGAGACCCAGGATGGAGGATCTCCTTAGTTGTAAGGACCTATATGACCCTATAGAATTTGAAGGGCAGAGACCTGAGACAGAAAAAGAGGCAGAGTGGAAGAAAATTAACAGAAAATGCATCGGTCAAATCAGACAATGGATCGATCATAGTGTCTTCCACCATGTAGCCAAAGAAACAGATGCATATACTCTATGGAAAAAATTAGAGAGTATGTATCAAGCCAAGTCAGCACGGAACAAAGCCATCCTGATGAGACGGCTTGTGAACTTGAAGTTGCGGAGCGGAACTCCTGTAGCAGAACATACAAGTGAGTTCCAGAACTTGGTGAATCAGTTGACAGCAGTCGAGTTACAGCTTGGAGACGAAGAACAAGCACTTCTACTTCTCAGTTCCCTTCCAGATTCATGGGAGACGTTAGTGGTCTCCATCAGTAATTCAGCACCCGGAGGCAGACTTACCCTATCAATGGTTAAGGATGCCTTAATGAACGAGGAGGCAAGAAGAAAAGATGCAGGCGCCAGTCAAGATGAAGCCTACATCACAGAGAATCGAGGAAGACAGTCTCGAGGTGAAGACTGGAGAAGAGGTAGAAGCAAAAGCAGAGGCAGATCAAGGGGCAGGTCATCAGATGGGCGGAGACCCACATACAAGTGCTACAACTGTGGCAAAGAGGGACATTTGAAGAGAAATTGTCGCAGTCTTCGGAAGCAGAACCAGGAGAGTTCACAGGCACAAAGCAGCGAAGAACCACGAGTTACAGTGGTAGAAGATGTAACCATCTGTGCAGAAGAGACGTGCTTCCACACAGCGGACCAAGGAGTAGAATGGGTCATTGACACAGCAGCTTCCTGCCACGTCACTCCTTGCAGAGAAATCTTCACCACGTACAAAGCAGGAGACTTTGGGATAGTGAAGATGGGAAACAACAGCACCGCCAAAATCATGGGAATTGGTGATATTCAATTCCTAACGAACGTCGGATGCAAAATAACTTTGAAAGACGTTCGTCATGTGCCAGATCTTCGACTCAATTTGCTCTCGGTAAAAGCCTTTGATCAGCAAGGTTATGAGAGCTGCTTCACCAACGGTACATGGAAGATGTTGAAAGGGGTCATGGTGGTTGCTCGAGGTAAATTATGTGACAATCTTTACAGGACTCATGTAAAGATAAACGGAGAGAACCTTCATGTAGCAGAGCACATGGTACCTCTAGATTTGTGGCATAAAAGGCTCGGTCACATGGGTGAAAAAGGTTTATCAACTCTTCAGAAAAAGAAGCTGATCACTGTTTCCAAGGATGCAGCGTCTCATCCTTGCGACTATTGTTTGTACGGGAAACAACGGAGGGTGTCATTCAGCTCCTCATCAGTGAAGAAATCAAAGCTATTGGAGCTAGTACACAGTGATGTATGCGGACCTCTCGAAGTCGAGTCCTTAGGCGGTAAAAGGTATTTCTTGACCTTTATTGATGATGCATCTCGAAAAGTGTGGGTTTATTTCCTCAGGACGAAGGATGAAGTTCTGGAGAAGTTCAAGGAGTTTCACGCCATGGTAGAACGTGAAACGGGTAAGAAATTAAAATGCCTTCGATCAGATAACGGAGGCGAGTATACCTCCAGAGAGTTCAATGCCTACTGTCGAAGATATGGCATTCGACATGAAAGAACAGTCCCACGCACACCACAACACAATGGAGTGGCTGAGAGGATGAATCGAACCATCATGGAACGAGTCAGAAGCATGCTCAGATTGGCTAAGTTACCCAAGCCATTCTGGGGGGAGGCAGTTCGCACCGCCTGTTACTTAATCAACAGAGCACCATCGGCACCACTGAACTTCGAGATTCCAGAAAAGGTATGGTCTAACAAAAAGCCCTCCTATAATCATTTGAAAGTGTTTGGTTGTTTAGCCTTCGTACATGTATCCAAGGAGCTCAGACAGAAGCTCGATGCAAGAACTGTTCCATGTATCTTCATCGGTTATGGAGATGAAGAATTCGGATACAGATTATGGGATCCCAAAGAAAAGAAAGTCATCCGGAGCAGAGATGTCGTATTTCACGAAGACCAAACATATGAAGACGCTGAAAAGACAACAATATCTACAAATCCCACTAGCAGTGCCCCAGATATTGTTGCAGATTCTACCCCAACACCAAATGCTACAAGAAATGACGAGGTACCAGACGAAATTCCAGAAGCAGATCAGGAGGAAGAAAATGAAGAGATTGCTGAGCCGGGGGAGCCACAATCACCTATAGAAGCTGCTATACCTCCTGGAAATGAAGAACCTCAGCTACGACGATCTGAGCGAGGTCGGATTCCGTCGAGGAGATATCCGAATCAGAGTATACACACTGCTTACTGATGAGGGGGAGCCAGAAAAGCTTTCATGAAGCTTTATCTCATCCAGACAAAGAACGATGGCTGCATGCAATGCAAGATGAAATGAATTCTCTAGAGAAGAACAAAACTTATGAACTGGTCAAACTCCCAGACGGAAAGAAGGCACTGAAGAACAAGTGGGTATTCAAGCTCAAGAAAGATGGAACAGGAAAGGTGATAAAGCACAAAGCCCGATTGGTGGTAAAAGGATTCCTTCAGAAGAAAGGAATTGACTTTGATGAAATATTCTCACCGGTGGTAAAAATGTCCTCAATCCGCGTCATCCTCGGTTTAACAGCAAGTCTTGATTTGGAGCTTGAACAGATGGATGTGAAGACAGCATTTCTTCATGGAGACTTGCATGAAGAAATCTACATGGAGCAGCCAGAAGAGTTCGAGGTTCCAGAAAAAGAACACCTCGTGTGCAAGCTCAAAAAGAGCTTGTATGGCCTCAAACAAGCACCAAGGCAATGGTACAAGAAGTTTGACTCCTTCATGGTGAGTCATGGGTACAAAAGAACCGCTGCAGACCAATGCGTCTACTTTCAGAAACTTCCAGGTGGAGACTTTGTTGTATTAATGTTATATGTGGACAACATGTTGATCGTCGGAAAAGATGCAACAAGAATAAAGCAGCTGAAGAATGAACTATCAAAAACCTTCGATATGAAGGACTTGGAACCAGCTCAGCAAATCTTGGGAATGTACATTCGTCGAGACAGGAAACAAAAGAAATTATGGCTGTCTCAAGAAAAATATGTTGAACGTGTGATCCAAAGGTTCAACATGGATAATGCTAAGCCAGTTAGTGTACCATTGGCTAATCATTTCAAGCTGAGCAAGAGATCATGTCCCTCATCCAAGAAAGAGATAGAGGA
Organism: Boswellia sacra; assembly: GCA_013180625.2. Taxonomy (NCBI): domain Eukaryota; kingdom Viridiplantae; phylum Streptophyta; class Magnoliopsida; order Sapindales; family Burseraceae; genus Boswellia; species Boswellia sacra. The sequence continues at coordinate 645,811 of SNVD02013305.1, forward strand.
CATGGCGTCGGTGCCCTAATCTTCTGCTGTAGGAAGTTTGATGTATGCCATGGTGTGTACAAGGCCAGATATTGCTCATGCTGTCGGAGTCGTGAGCAGATTTCTTTCCAATCCAGGAAAAGAACATTGGGAGGCAGTCAAGTGGATTCTCAGATACCTTAAAGGTACTTCGAAGATATGCTTGTGTTACGGGGGAGCTGATCCAATCTTGGAAGGCTATACAGATTCAGATATGGCCGGCGAACCTGACAGTAGGAAATCTACATCAGGTTTTATTTACACTTTTGCAGGGGGAGCTGTCTCATGGCAGTCAAGACTACAGAAGTGTGTTGCGCTATCCACGACAGAGGCAGAATACATTGCCGCAGCGGAAGCTGGAAAAGAAATGTTGTGGCTAAAGCGATTTCTCCAAGAACTTGGGATTGAGCAAAAGGAGTATAAAGTACACTGTGACAGTCAAAGTGCTCTAGATTTGAGCAAGAATTCAGTGTACCATTCTCGAACAAAGCATATCGACATCCGCTATCATTGGATACGAGAGGTGATGGACAAGCAACTGTTGAAACTAGTGAAGATCCATACTAAAGAGAATCCAGCCGACATGTTAACAAAAGTGGTCACCAGAGACAAGCTAGAACTATGCAGAGACATAGTTGGATTAGAAGCTGTCTAATTACTTTTGTTGTTACTCCTTTTTCACATGGAATGGAGGGGGAGAATTGATGAGCTCATGCATGAGTTCTAGAATTCTGCTGAGCTCATGCATGACATGCATGGCTTCCATAATCCCTCCCATGTGAATGCATTGAGAGTCAAATTTGTTAGGCACCTCCAATTTTGAAAATCAAAGGAAGTAGCCAAATTTGATTTGAATTTGTATGCAGAATTTTCCCTATAAATATGGGACGAATTCTGCCTTGTTTATGCATCACAGAGATTCCAGAGAGAGTCCAGAGTCTAAATAAGAGAGTTTAGGATTCAGAGAGAGAGCCAGGAGAGCTCCAGAAATTTTAGGGGAGTTTTTGTATAAATCTTGTAATACAATTTTCTCTGTTAATACAAGTAATTTTTCTCCCAAATTCTGTTCTGAGTTGATCATTACATCCCAACAGGTTGTTAGTATAACCACAGCAATACTAATTACTTCTTCGGGCTTGCTTGCTCGGTTGGAGGGGGATAAGTGGAAAGCGCGGAAAGCGGAAGGTTTGAAATATCAACAATTCAACATTCTTATCTTTTAAGGTTCTGCTGAAACTCCACCCAAGAACATTGTGGTTAGTTGTACGCATACCAGTTGCTGCAGTGAAACCAACATATAGAATCTAAGAGAAGGTGGGAAAGATCGATGGTTGTTGACAAAAGACGCCTCTTTGGTTTTGGGATTGTGATAGGAGCTAGTGTTACTTGGAGTAGTTTTTCTGTGGCATCGTATTCTATCCAAATATGCATTGGGGATTTCCACTTGATAGATTCAAGCCTTTTTTTGTTCCTTCTTTATCGGAAAAATAAGATGCTATAGCAGATCCAACGAAAATGACGCTGTTCACATCAATTCCTATATCGTTTCCATCAATATCATTAAATTCAGGGCTTAGTACAGTATCGAGCTCAACTGCCAAGATGTGGTTTGTAGACTGGCCATTAGTTGTAATATTGAAAATTCCCAAATAGGAACCTGTCACAGTTTTACTTAAGTCCGTAGATGGAGAGATAACAAAAGCCATGCCGCTGCCACTAAAATTTTGATGTGATCCAGGAACCATGGCAAATACAAACTTCACAGAAAAGGAAAGAGATTTAAGAGGAAGTTCTTTAAAATTTGAAAGGCTGCGTGTAGAAAGCATGGCCGGTTATTAGTCTGAAGTCTGTCGTTTGCTGCAACAAACCGCTGGAGTGGATATACGAGTTTCCACTTAGCTCCAGGTTAACTTCAGGGAAGCCATTGTAGACGAACTGGTCTTGATCTTGAGCCCAGGCTAAGGGATTCAAGGATACACTGACAACTACACAAAGATAGATTGATCTAAGAGCAGCAACCATTGAAAATATTTTTTTCACAAAGAGAGGTAGTTTTCTGGGGAGATACAAAAATCAAGGTAGTCTTTCATTCGATCAAATTTAATAATATTGATTAGCTAGTCATCATTTCATGTAATATTCAAAGAAAGTGAAATTTTACATATCATTTTCTGTTATTATTTATTATTTTATTTTTTCCCTTTTCAAAACGACTGACTATAATTTAATTTGATGATACATTGACCTCACCTAAATGAAAAGAAAGTTGCAGTCATCCATTATATGTGATACATTAATAGGAATGGTTGAACTTTCCAAGTAATTAATAATATAACCTGTCATGCTCATGGAACTTGCAAGTAAACTTCAGGCTTCGTTAGAATAGGCTCCCATCTCCTCTCCTTAAATTAAGATCCAGTTCTTTTTTGTATATATTTTTTTTTTATGCGGATGTAAGTAAGACAAACAGGCTAATTCTGTTACAGAACTAATTTTGAAAATCTAGAGAATTATACAATGTCTTGAAGATCAAAGAGTCACACGTGCAAAATTAATGGGATATATTCACTTGTGATGCGTTCATGTATTTAACATTTTTATATAATTAAATAGATATATATTTATCATTGTTATTGGATGCATCCTAAGAAGTATGTTTATAGGCCTTTAATAAAGTATTTACGTAGGGAGGAAAAATCCCTCTCAAGTGAGAATGAAGTGAAAAGATATTATCTATATCTCTCACCCTTTTTACTCTATCTTAATTACTGATATTATTGGCCCAATATTATGTTTTGATCTATTCTCATAATCCATCAAAGATCTTAGACACATACTGGGACATATATATGCGCAAACACAAAATTGTGTTTTTTTTTTTCAATTAAGTTTTAACAATGTAGTGGCTCAACTTTATCAAAATGGTATTCACTTACATCGTTGAAAAAACCCTATGAGTCTTTTAAAAAAACAAGAGTGTCAAATATTCTAAAATTTTGCCTCAAACAAAACACAATATTAGTGGTACACTAATTTATAAAGAGAATTGCCTTATTTATTCTTAAATTTTGCCTCAAAAGATATATCATTAGACCATTCTTTGATAATTTAATATTAAACAGAGTAATACTATTTTTATAAATAAGGATGATGCCAAATGGACAACCCTACACTAATGCATGAAGAGAGTCTACCATTTTGTAAGGCGAATTTGGCCACCATCAACGCAATGGACGAATTCGTGTGGAAAAGGTTTTTTTATGCTTTAATTTTAAATAATTCAAAATTACATTTTGGACTCAATTAACGTTACATTTATGGTTATAAGTTATTCAAAATTACATTTACATATCACATAATATCATAATTTTCTCTCATAAATCTATTTGCAAATCACTACGAAATTACATTTTTAAGTCACAATAAATTCTTGAAATTACTCTTTTTTTCAAAATTAGAATTACCTCCCGCACAAAATTATAATATTCATCCTAGAATTATAAGTTCTAATTTGGAATGATGGATAATTTTAATTTTGATGAAAAATATAATTTTGAATAACTTGTGACTCAATAATATAATTTTTTTAGAAGTTATAATTTTGAAACTTAAAAAAAAACCACAAAGCAACTTTGTAAAAATAAAACGACCTCTCGTTTGAGTCTCAATACGATTGTTAATTAATCTATGTATTTCTGTACGATGACACGAGTGACACCACCACAGCAACAAGTTTAGTTCATGAACAATTGAACATGCATGGGTTAACACTCTCTCTTACACCACACACTTTTGTCCGTCTTCCTTGCCTCTTTTCAGGATCGTCTCTTTTCTACTTCCAATGCCAAAGAAGATTAACAATACCCAGTTGCAGATACAGCTATGGAGCTGATCTTAGCCTTCTTGTATTTGCTCCACGGTCCTTTACTCGCAATTTCGACAAGAAGAGAAGAAAAAGTTTTACCCTTTTGACGGCAAGTCGCAGAGAGTCTCCCTACGAGGTTCTAGGCGTCCCTTCCACTGCAACTGCTGATCAAATCAAAAGGGCTTATCGGAAACTTGCTTTGAAGTACCATCCTGATGTCAATAAAGAGGTATTTTGTAATCAAAGCTCTTGTTTTTGTTCAAGTTTCAAAGTAGAGATTTTGAAGCGGATTTTGTATAATTTTGCTGCATTTGAAGTGGATTTCGTCGTTATGCCCTCAATTTTTGGGTTTTTTTGTCCTTTGATTTTGCTTAGTTTTGGCAAATTTTAGGTGGGTGGAACTAAAGAAAAGTTTTCTGGGTTTGTCTAGTTTGTTACAATTTGATGGAAAACTGTTACTTAATTCGTGATTATACGAATTTTGTAGATATCAAATTTGAGATTGTGAGCGAAGGTTGTTTCAGTAGAGATTTTTTTTTTTTTCCCTCTAAAACTTATTTAAGACCTTGCATATTCCAATTTCTAAGTAATTTAGACAATTTTGGGGCACAAGGAAGAAACTAACAAAACAAATGCTAGCATTCAATATCTACCAACATAGGAAACTTTGAAGTGATGACTTTTGTAGTTGCAGACATGAAAAATGGGGTCTGAATCGAATGCTTCTGACATGGAAGTCTAATTCTGGCGGTTTAGGGCTTACGTTCCTAACTTATGAATGCTTATTATTATTATTTTTTGCATCACCTTTTGATCTGTTGTGATTATGTCTTATGTGGATCACTCCTGCGTTTCAAATATTTTTGCTCACAGGAAAATGCACAGGAGAAATTTATGAGGATTAAGCATGCATACAATACGTTGCTGAATTCTGAATCTCGGAGAAAATATGACTCTGGAAACCGGTCATATGCTACTGGTCAAAGAAGCCAAAGCACAAATGTCCAAGATGATGAAGACTTCTACGGACTTGGTAAACACGTATATGCCTAAGAAATCTCTATATGCTGGCATGTATACAGTCTGTCTACTTCAAATTTCCTCCATTATTGGAGTATAAGCCTGTTCTTGGTCTTGAAGTACTTATAGACAATAAAGATAACTCTACCAATGATATGCGGTATGTGGCTGACATTTAACATTCTGACAAGGTTATTTGTAGGAGGAGGTCACTTTTGTTATTGGATCAATCAAATTTCTCCCAAACTGATTCTTTTCTTTTGATAGAATAATAAATAATAGTTCTAGATAAATAACTTGAACTAACCTAAGATATTGATATACCAGCAATCCCAAAAGATGTTTGTGCCTGTTTGTGTGTACTTTTCTCAAAAATCCTTTGGTCCTGTTTGTCATCTGCATGTATTTCTGGATTTTTGGTGGACCTTGTTATCGGTTCATGGCTTTAGTACCATGGACTGCCTTATTGTCTTTTCGTATTCTTCAAATTGTCTTTGTGGCCTTGGTGTATCCCACCAAACTGCCAAGGAAAATATTTATTTAGCTGTCTTTATAGTTGTAGGGGGTAAGCGTATTTATGGGTTTTCTCATACTTAAAAACCACTTCATGCTGCAGGTAATTTTTTCAGGGATGTTCAAATAACAGTAGGTAGATTTGTACTCTCTTTGAAACATTGGGAAGGACATAAAGTTACCTTGCATGATTTTCAATAACTAGAACCTGTCTTTATGCTGCTTTTAAGTCAAAATTTGGTGTTACAGGGGACTTCTTCAGGGATCTTCAAGAAGAGTTCCGAAATTGGGAAGCAAGTGCTTCTTCACAGGGGAAGCCAAAGAGCCTATGGGAGGAATTGGCGGTAGGATATCATTTTCTTTTGGCATAATTCAGTACACTTTTTGAGTCTTAAATGTGAAATATATGAATTCATGTGGATTTCTGTACCCTGCAAAGGACCAGCAGTAAAGCAGCGTATCTAACAATTTGAATGCACTCTTGAAAGGAAATCGGCGAAGAATTTGTAGAATTCCTAGAGAAAGAGCTCAACATAACTGATTTGGAATCTGAATCAAATAGCAGTGACAAAGGGCCTGGAAGAGGGAACCCTTTTAGCAGTTCGGCCACAGAAAATAGCGTGAAAAATGAAGCTGGCAAGGGGAGCAGCATTCAGGACAACATTGATGAGATAGAAGATACTCTTGCAAAGTTGAAAAAGGAACTTGGTTTGTAGCCAGGGAATAGGAAATGTAACTTTGTACAATATATTGATTTTTTTAATGCTAGATTTTGGAGGCCAAGGCCATCTACATTGCCATCCTTTGCTTGCACGAAGTGCTCCTTTCCTTGAAAGTGATTTTTTCCAAAGGTCTCATTATTGTCAATCTTAGACAAATTTTAGACGGATAGTCTGATGGAGGACTGGTTAGTGTTAATTGCAGTAACTGTAGAAATCTGAGAGATGCGTGATTTTCTTTTCTTAGTATTGATTTTGTTGACCGCTGCCAAATGCAGTTAGAGGCACTAAGTAACGTCTCATGTAAGACATTAGATTGTATAAATGCTGCTCTCTAGAGCAAAGATTAAGTTTTGATTTTAGAACAATTGATTCTTTGATAAAAGTCATTAAAGGCATCTTAATAAAACCTTGTCCTCGATTTTTCTCCTTCCTGTTCGTCTGGCCATCTTGTTTTGGCAAAACGTCATTAGATAATATATGCATCATCCGCAGATTATAACATCAGCTGTGCATGACCATTCACTTATATCCTACCAAACCACCCGCTAGCAGCTTCCAATTAATATCTTCATATTACCACCCTAGGACTAATAAAGCAGTTAGATTGAAAATAAATCGAACACGGAAAGGGAGCAAAAGAATATAAAACCCAGACACAAGAAGGGTCAATGATGTCAATTAAAAGATGAAATAAAAAATTCAAGGAGGGACGCACTATTCATATAAGGTGCATTAATACAATATCCAGCATCATAATCTTCCAGGGTGTCACTTAGCTCAACTAGAAAATTTGTATGTATAGAGCACAAAGTAACGAAAAAAAAAATTATTTCAAAAGACAGAAAAAGCTTCTCAAATTAAATCATGTAACAAGGTCCAAGCATTTCAACAACCGCTATGCATAGCTCTTAATTTTTCTTTTTGCTGAAAAACCTAACAGCCTGACTGTACCAAGGAAAACTATGGAATCTAGTTGCATTTCAAAATCTCTCTCCAAACCGGAAGAATAATGCACCAGTTCCAGTGTTATGATCAACAGCATACTCAGCTCGCACTAGACCTAGCTTCACTCCAGCACCGTATGACGAACCATGACCCATCCGCCTATATACCTCTGTGGGGTTTCCCTTGACATCCTTCGAACTTCCCAGATCATTGCCATGTTCTGCAAATGCATAAACATGTGTATTCCTCACAGGTACCCGAATTTCAGCTCCAAGCTGCAGGAGACATTGTAAAAGAAATTAGATATAGGTTCTCAGTCTATGTCAGAAAACTATAATCACAGCATTTTTCTCAATCTAGACATGGTTGGATCAAAAAGAAGTTGTGTCATCAAAAGTCTCTCTCTCTTTCAAGAATAATACGGCAAAAGCACCATAGGAAATACTTTATGGAAACCAATAATATTCTCCAGCAATTCTCACCTCAAGAATGTTTCTGGCTGCGCCTAACTCACCCATGTTATAACCACGTACGGAGTACGGACCCCCAAGTGTGAAAGCATCATAACTTGGAAGGTCTCCCACACAGCCTCCATAGTGACCATGAAGTACTAGAACAGGTGGTGGTGGTTTATTAGCACCTTCCTCAACTTGCTTCAATTGGATAAATCGCGTCAATGTCAATTGGTGGCGGTTGAAAAATGGAAACTTGCTGCCAATGCCAAGGCCTTGGTCCACCTATGATTTGTATTTAGAAGATGCATGTAAATCAACAAAACAAATGAACTTTAAAACACCAACAGATCATTCAAACAGTACCGGAGCCACATGAGTCCGAGAAGGTGCTAGAGCCCTTTCTCAAAATTAATAACAAATTGCCCCTTCTCAAAATTTTGAGAACTCTATAATTTTTGAGATTCTTATAAAATATCCCTTTTAAGTTTTCATTTTTATATTATTATCCCTACAGAACACACTTTATCTCTTACTATTTTTTAACTCATAAGATAAATTTTAAACTACCATAAAAGTTATATAAACAAAAAGACCTTAGTGATCGTCTTTACTTCTTTTTCATTTCTACAAATTAATTTTTTTCTTAGTTATACAGAGGCCGAGATTCTGAGCCAAGTGACAAAAATACAACTAAAATGCTGAGGAGATGCTTGCTCAAGAAACCCTTTTTTTTCCTCCCTCTTTTTGAAAGCCTTTCACAAACCAGAGTGTTGGGAATTGTCGAGTATCAAAGTAATACCACCAGCAACGAGGATTAGAAAGATATAACATACCTGAAATACATTCCTCTCACCAACTATGGCTCCATTTACAAACTTGGTATTGTCACGTGTTATGTTTGCCTGTAAAAAGGCCATTCGGTCAATGCCGGTACCACTCAGGGTGGTTGGAGGCCCATCTGCACTAATTCCTCCACTTGGCAACACTCTTTGACCAGTTGCAGAGATATGACTGCTTTCATCACGTGTTGTTATCTCTTCCATCACAAGACCATAAGTGAATTTGCTTTGACGGGTGAAATTCTGCAAGGCACATAGCCATCAGAATGCACAGAAACCTTCCTAATGATAAAATCCAAAATAGGGACTGAAATAACATTGCCGAACAGTGAAGGAATGGCATTACCTCTGTAATGTTAGCTTTAACACCAGCTCGATCAACCCATATAGGAGGAACTTCATCCACTCCTGGACCACCAGTGAACACTGGACTTAATTTCCTGCTGTTGAAGCAGCTTGCACGGAAGGTACGGTTACGAGGGTTATACACACCATCCAAATATGGGTGCACATACTCCAGCTTAAAAGCAAGATCATCCTATAAAGAAGGTTCCAGGGTCATGGATAGAAATATTAATGCCGACGATAACAAACGTCCATAGAACAAAATAAAGGAAAACAGAGAGAATACTAAAGACAAGTTACCTGAGGATTTAAGAAGTTGCTGGTAGTCACTGAACCAAGAATGGATCTATTCAGCCCTTGGAGATTCCGATGTTCAAAAGAAACAGTTCCACCAGGCTGAATTGAAGCCTGAGCACATAAAAGAAATAAAGAAAACATGCAGTCATAATTGTGATAGAAGCCATGATTTCCTAGTTATAAATATGGAAATTCCAGATTCGATATACATACCAATGTGGGCCGTCCACCTCGTCCTGGAACTAGACTCCACTCAGCACTAACTTCAGCTGATTTTTGATCCAGTTCTTTAAGCTTGATCTCAACAATGATCCCTCCCTCATTCTTTTCATCGGGGCGTGGGTTTACCTCAATATTTGAAAATAAAGCCAGCGAGTTTATGTTTCTCAGAGCTTGTTTTCCAGCCTCTATGTTAAAAACGTTACCTTTTTGAAGCTGTAAACCCAAGTCAGATATTAACCAAATAAACATCAATCATCAATCACTTATCATGGAAGTATGACATAAAATAACAATTAAATCTTTACACACAGGACCAGACACATAGGCTAGCAACAATAACAACCCATATTTTCAAAGTATGGCATAGATATTAAGAATCAATTAGACATGGAAGTCTAAAACTAAACATATGAATTACGAATAAATCATACACAAGAAGCATGAAACTAAACATAAGAATAGGCAAACACCACTCATAAATTATGTCACTGCTGCCTAGCGGTCAATCAAGATAGATTCCTTAAGAATCAAGAGAATCTTCTGCAACTAGAAACATGCTTTAGTTCTACAAAAACTTGATAGTCTTTGACCCCATAATTTGGGCTAGCTTTCTCATCTATTCTTTTGGGCTCAAGCATAGTATTTACAGCCACCGGTAATCATAGAACGCCAACTAGACCTACACTCTTCGCTTGGGATACCAAAAAGTAACATAGACTCATGATGCATCACAGGTGACAACCTCTTAAAAGTTAGAAATCAAGCACAGGCTTGCTCAAATTTAACAACATATGCAAAAATACACACACACACCCCACACCAAAAACAAACATTTCAACTATTGTCCATTTAACAAACAATATACAGTAACAAACAATCATCGTTCATCAGACCCATCTAAACCATACAATTAACTTATACGTAAAGCAAGCAAAACCCATTCACAAACTACAATTTTACCTGTTTGGGCAACTCCCTTTTGACAACAGCCAATTGAGTGTTTCCCTCCACTACATTTCCGAGCTTATCCTGAAACTGCACCACTAACTGCGTAATATCCCCTTCCACAACCTCACAAACCACCTCTCTCGTATTCAAATTCCCAAAATTCACCACCTGAGCACACGCATACCCTTCATCATGGTACCACTTCTGCACTCTATCCCTTATCCTCTGCAACAACCTTGCACTCACTTTTCCATGGTCCCTCAACATCTGCAGAATCTCTGCGTGCACAGACATTGGCAGCAAACACGGCCTCGCCTTCTCAATTCTCCGCTTGTAATCCTTTTCCTGACTCCTATAATACTCCAACTTCTCCTTATCAGTCATATCGGGATCCATTTCAATGGGTTTCGACTGCGTCATCAAGCCAACGTTTATGCACCGAATCTTGTCAGCTGACTGCCACGTGCTCTCCAGAAACGATATTGTCAAGCCTAATGTCCCGTCGGGCTTCGTCTTGGTTTCCATGTCGACTTTCTCGAACATCCCACAAGTAGCCAACGTTTCCAGCTCTTTCAGAAGCTGGGCTTTGGTGTAGACTCCTCCGGGACGCAGCGAGACCATTTCGAAGAAGGAATCTTCAGTGCCCACCGTGACGCCGCGTCGCCGATCGAAGAACAAGATATCGGAAAGCTTGTATTTCTTGAACCCACTCAGTTTATTAAGCTGAACAATAATGTTCGCCGGGAGGCCGTGTGCGTCCCAGTCTTGTGACTCGGTGTTCTCATCCGCAATCGCTGAATCTGTACCAAGTAAATTTCTCCAGAACCCACCATCTCCACCGGCACCTCCACCGTTGTCTCCACCCCCTCCGCCACCACCACCACCACCACCAAATCCACCATTGCCAGAGCCGCCCCCGCTTCCGATGATGGGGGTGAGACGGAGGAAGAGAGTAACGGTAGCGGCTGAAGCGATGGCGAGGGGTTTAGAGAGGGATTTAAGAATGTTCTTGTTGTTGTTAGAGCTGCTGCGTTTGTTAGGGTTTAGAGGGGAGATATTGAGATTGCATTGAATGGAGGAAGAGGCGCGTGGGTGTAAAGAAGAGATGGAGCGCGTAGAGGGGAGTTTAGGCCGAGAGAATGTGGAGCCGGTGGTGGTAGGTAGAAGGTGGGAGGAAGCGGCGAAGGAGGACATGGCGATGGGATTGTGATTGGAGAGGATAAGTTGAAGAAGAAGAAGAAAAATGAGAGCGTGAGAGGTTTTAGAAATGGGCCAAGTTAAGTGAAGCAAAGAAGTCAAAGGGTTTAGGAAATGCGGAGCCACGGCCAGGGACATGGGGCACCGGTTTCGGTTTCGGTTTCGGTTTCGGTTTCGGTTTCGGTTTCGGTCTCGGATTTGATTCTTGTCTACGTTCTTTTATGAATTCATTTTTTTTATTTTCAATTGAATTTAAGAATATATGGTTAATTTTAAATTATTTTAAATTTTGAAAGAATATATGATTGAGATTGAATATAAATTGTATTGAAAAATATACAGTACAAAAAACAGGATTTGAAAACAAGAAAGAGATAGTCATCTACAACGTTGCTTCCTTAATTGTAATATTATTTTAATTAAATATATTAAGGGAATTTATTCAGTATCTTATAAAAGTTTTGATAGTTACTATTTGGATTGGAGAGACTTTTGAAGGCCAAAAATTTTAATTTTTATATTTAATCTAAAAATGTTATAATTTTAACTGCAAGTGAAAATGATAGTTTTTCATAGCATATGCATATTATTTTGCAGCACTTGACAAGTAAAATTCTTAACATAGTCAAATCTTCTACTTTTACACCAAATATATAAATTTAAAATTAAAATTTTAAACTTATAAAATATAATATAATCTATCATTATTACATCCAATATATAGCTTTAAAACAAAAATAAAAGCCTTTCTGCCATATGTGCATAGCAATTTATCGCATTTCAAAAATTAAATCCTTAATATAGTAAAAACTTGAACTCTATCAATTGAAAAAAAAATAATCCAAATCTAGGATCAAAATGATAAACTTTTAAATGTAACACATCATTTACGGTCGCCAAATAAATAAAATTTAGCATAAGATCAGATATAATAACTTTTTTTTAACATTTTGTCACACGTGAAATGGTAAGTTTTCACAAAGTTAAAACTTATACCTACGCACTAAACAACTACAAGCTTATTAATGTATGTAGTGTATCATTTTTGTGACTTAATACATAAAATTTAAACTAGTGTTAGAAATATTAGTTTTTTGTCGCACATGGGTATCATTTTTTGGCACTTGAAAATATTAATTCTTGATTTAATTTTTTTTAAATTAAGTATTATAACTGTCAAATTAAAAAAGTAATTAATCATTCTTGTGACCGAATACGTGTGCACAAAAAAAATTAGGATTAGAATGTTAAAATTTTAAATGTAATTTATCTTTCTTGTGACCCAATAAACAAAATTAAAAAGAGGGCTAAAAATGATAGAATTTTGTTTATCATTCACAATATTTTATCGCACTTGAAACGATAAGCTCTTAATATAATCAGAAAAATTGTACTCTTCCACCAAAAAAATACGAATTTATTATTAGAATTTTAAACTTTTCATTGTAATCTATAATAGCTAGTGACCCACAATAAAAAATTTACACTAGTTTAATAAATTATAGCTTTTTGTTATACAAATGTATGATATTGTCACAATTGAATAGGTGAATCCTTAATATAGTCAAAACTTCTACTTTTGCACAAAAAATACAAATTAAGGCATAATCATAAACTTTGAAATATAATCTATCATTCTTATTATCAAACAAATGAAATTCGTCATATGATAGAAATAACAGCTTTTTGTAACACGGGCACCACATTATGACGAGGCGAATAGAGTCGTCAATGATAAATTTTTGTTGTAATTTGTAAAAGTAAATTCTTAATATAGTCAACATTTGAGAATTAGAATGTTCAAATTTTAAATGTAATCTATCATTATTGTGCCCAATGCATAAAATTTACCCCAGACTAAGAAATTATAGTTTTTTATTGCACTTGAAAGGTAAATCCTTAATATGATTAAAACTACTACTCACCAAAAATTTCAATTTTATAATCAAAATAATAAACTTTTAAATGAAATCTATTGTTCTTATTACCCAATAAATAAATTTTTTTGTTGTCTTTTTCATTTTTTATATTCAGAAAATGTCTAGTAGTTGGAAATGTGTTTCTATTTTGATTATATTTTTATACTGAAAATACTATTAGAGAAGTAAGGGTGGATTCTTATTCGAACTATTTTTAATGAATGAATGTTTGGAATTGAGTGTTTCAAAATGAAATTTATTCTTTATGATGTTTAGAGAAGAGTCATCTATTTCTAAAATTATAATTTCATAAGTTCAAAATTATAATAGTTAGTTTTTTTTTTCATGTTATGCTTTTAATTACTTGTTAAAAGATTTGTCAAGATATTATTGGATTACAATATTCTATTTTTTTACCTAATGCTAATATTTGGAGTTAAAAATACATTAAAAATAAATACGGTAATGTTATTTTTAAAAATATATTTAAGATTTTATATTTCAAACAATATATGACATGATTACAATATTTATCAAATCATCATATTATGATATTAACAAATCAATCATTTTCTCTTATTGGCAAAAGATTATTGAAATGAATACACATTTATTTATACTTTATTTTTTCCCTTTTTAGAGACATATAGCCACCTAAAAAATCTTAAATAGTCCATAAAATGTATTTAATAGCAACTAATAATCTAATAAATTTCTTCCTAACCACATTTTAATAGAAAAAGAAACTTATCTATATTGCGGAAATCATAATCAAATTAAAAAAGCGACAAAATACAAGGTGTCAAGTGAAAAAAATTAGAATAAGAAGGATGAAAATGAGAGAAGCAATTTCATCTAATGAAATTGAGCCGAATTTACTCCACGTGTAAGCTTTGGAATGAACAAGCAATGACTCATTGATACATGTGGTAAACTTATGAGATGATCACGTCTTGCGTTCAACGTGGAAAGTGGCTGAATTTTCATTTTCTTCTTTTAAGATCAACGACTTATCATTTATATATGTTTAAGGTAGACGACTTGTCATTTTCATTTATTTGCATTTCAGTGTCTTTGCAGTTTATTCACGGTGAACGGCTCGTCATCCCACTCCCACTTGCAAAGCATGCGTGCACTGATAGAGCGGGGAAAAATGATGGCGATATGAGCCTGCGATCCCCTACTTTTGTAGCAAGAGTCTTCGAGAAAGGATCAAATACAGCCAAGCAGTTGCTTTCCCGCGCATTAACTACCCTTAACCACCAGAATGCTAGTAATTTTGAAGATGATTTGGCCACCTTGAGCTCCGAAATCTCCACTTTTGGCGAGAATTTAGTGACCCCAGTTGGCTTAAACCTCGTCACTCAGTTACAGCAACGAAATGGTTCACTACTCAACCCGTACTTTGTCAATCAAATCATATCATATTGTGCAAAACATGCTTCGCTTGACTTGGGTGTTCAAGTCCATCCATTCATCGTCAAAACGGGTTTTGCTTCAAATCTCTATATATGTACTGCTCTTGTTGCTATGTATGGGGAAAGGGGAGAAATCCTAAGTTCACAGAAACTGTTTGACGAAATGCATGAAAGAAACGTTGTCACCTGGAACGCTTTGATTTCTGGTTATTTGCATGTCAAGTCCCCGAAAGATGCGGTTGAATTGTTTATGAAGATGTTAGAAGCAGGAATAGAACCGACGCCAACTACCGTTTCCGCAATTTTGGTGGGTTGCTCGCAATTCCAAGATGAAAGGATTGGGGCTCAGGTTCATGGCGTTAGTTTGAAATTAGGTTTCTATGATAATGTTGTTTTGGAGACGGGATTGCTTGATATGTACTCAAAATGTGGCAATGTTGAGGGCTCAAGGCGGGTTTTTTATCACATGCAGGAAAAAAATGTAGTTACTTGGACTTGCATGGTTACTGCATATGCGCAGAGTGGACTACCTGATGAGGCGATGATGTTAGTTAGAAAAATGCTGCGGTTAGGCCTGAGATCAAATTATATGACTTATAACAGTTTGCTGAGTTCATTTTCCGCTGTGGAATATTTGGATTGTTGCAAACAAATTCATTGTCGGGTAATTTGTGAAGGTTTTGAGTTTAATGAGTATATAGTGGTGACCCTTGTGACTGTGTATTCGAAATGTGGACGTAGTTTGGAGGATTTTCAAAAGTTACGCTCCAATGTTCGTAGATGGGATCAAATCTCGTGGAATGCAGTTATTGCTGGTTTATGTAATTTGGAGTTTGGTGAGCAAGCCCTCAAATGCTTCTCTGAGATGAGGCAGGCCGGGAATGAAATAGACTATTTTACATTTACTAGCATAATAGGAGTATTAGGAGTGATTTCAGGCCTCAGAGAGGGAAAGCAAATGCATGCTCTCATTTTCAAATCAGGATATGCTTCAAGTGTCTTTCTTCAAAACGGTCTTATCACAATGTATGCAAGATGTGGTGCTATCAGTGATTCGAAGAAGGTGTTCTTGTCAATGAATGAGCATGATGTGATCTCCTGGAATTCTCTGATATCAGGATGTGCTAATCATGGGTATGGTAACAAGGTTGTAGAGTTGTTTGAACAAATGCGAAGAACTGAGATCCGACCAAATGGTACCACATTCCTTGCTGTGTTGTCTGCTTGTAGCCATGCTGGGTTTATTGATAAGGGACTCGAGTATTTTTATTTGATGAGAGATGATGCTTCACTTGAATCTCCCAGAGTAGAGCATTATGCTGCTGTGGTAGATCTTTTTGGTCGAGCTGGGTATCTCAGCGAAGCGGAGTCCTTTATTAGTGCGATGCCCATAGATCCAGGACCATCTGTCTACAAAGCTCTGCTTAGTGCTTGTCATGTTCATGGTAATAAAGAAATTGCTGTGCGTTCTGCCAACAAGCTTATAGAGCTGTGGCCTAACGATCCTGCAACTTATGTGCTTCTCTCAAATGTGTTCATGTCGGAAGGTTATTGGGATGACGCAACAGAGTTGCGAGCACTGATGTATGATAGAGGAGTGACAAAGAAGCCTGGTTATAGTTTGGGTTTAAATTAGCAAAGAGGAAATTCTTTCATTTTTCAGCAATAAAGAGCACCTAATCAATCATTCTTAATGTCATGGCATTATTCTCATGCTGGAGTGATCAGCTAATCTAATCTTGAGATTGTAAATAATGAGAAATTATTCTCTAACTCAAAATTATGTTTGGATAATTGTCTAAAATAAAAGTTATGTTTGGGATAATTGTCTAAAATTGGGAGGAGACCTTGGAAAAGGGATACAAGTCTTAAAACAGTCGAGGATATGGTCGATGTTACTCGTCTTCAATGAAGGACCAAGACTCATGCTTTTTCTTCATTATTTTGTTTGCTCTATCAATCCACTATATAGTTCTGAATTTTCCTCAATTTATCGTCTTATATAATCTTGACTGCAAATCCAATCTTGATAGATTGAATTCTTGAACCTAGATTAATCTAGGCCTTTACACAGTAGTCTTGATAGTTTTGAACCTTAAAATAGTTCGGTGTTTTAGAAGTAAAGCCTGATCTATATTGACCCTTAGCGTAATTTGGGCTGGACCTTTGAACTTCAAGCTCAGTTGATATATAGCTTTTCTATCCAAGTTGAAGCTTCATCTTGTCCCAATTAGGTTAACCATTTGTGTTTGTTTCTGGAAACAAGAATCTCGTACTTCAGATTTTCAGCAGATTCGTTACTGATTTTTGAAAGGACTTCCTTTGTAGTTTGTTCTGAAGAAAGCAGTTGGGTTTCATCCTTTACTGTGGATCTATTCAGCCCATTGACATTCTTATTTATGCCTCTTCCAGCTCTTTTGACTTCTTCGACTCGTCTTCCAGCTCAAACTCAAACTCATAAGCCAAGACTCATGGAATTTCCTAGCCTGGGGAGAAAGCTATAAAGCCAATGAGCTAATGATGACTAGCCTTTGATTTTCAAAAGAAACAGTTCCACCAGGCTGAATTGAAGCCTGAACAGATGGAAGAAATAAAGAAGACATGAAGAGTCATAATTGTGACAGAAGCCATGATTCCCTGATAATTAAAATTGGAAAATTCGGATTCATATACGTTCCAATGTAGGGAGTCCACCTCGTCCACGAAGGAGACGCCCTTGAGCACTATCTTCAGCTGATTTTTGATCCTGTTCCTTAAGCTTGATCTCAACAATGGTTCTTCCCTCGTTCTTTTCATCATGGTTTGGTATTATCTCAAACTTCTGAAACCAAAGCCAGCGATGCGATGTTTTCAAAGCTTGTTCCCCAGCTTCCATGTTAAAAAAGTGGCCTTTTTGAAGCTGTAAACCCAATTAAAATATTAACCAAATAAACATCAATGAGCAATTACACATTTTGGGAGTTATAATTAGATATAAAATGACAACTGCTTTTCAAATGCTAGCAACGATAACAGCACAAATATGCCTTGAAGATATTGCATAGATGTTAAAAGTGCATTTGGTGCTGCTGTTGATAACAGCTATTGGATTTTGTTATTAGTTACAATTATTTTAGTGTTTGGTAAATTTTTTAAAAATGGGTTATCGAAGAAGTTGCTGCTTAGAAAATCTATTTTTATATTAAATTATGAAAGAAGGTGGGGTGTAACTTATGAAAATCGGATTTTGAAAAACTAAATTTTATATTGGCCAAAATACCATAACTATACCCACAAAATAATTAAAATACAAAAATACCTTTAAACATTAAAATTTTGAACTCCCCATTTAAATAAAATAAAATATATTTAATATATTTAAACTTATTTTTTAAAATAAATTTTTTGAAAAATTTAAAAATTGTGAGAATCAGCTGCTGCAGTCACCGACGTCAACCTCCGACCATCACTGGCCACTGTCAAAGTCGCTTGTTGGCGAGCACTGCCACCACTAACGGACTAGTTATCACCAGCTCTCTCCCAATCCGTCAGCGTCTCCTTTGTTTTAACCTACGATTGATATATATCTAGCGTTGAAGTTTCGATGGCAGTGTTTATCGACGTGCAACTTCGACGGTGGCTAGCGGTAGAAAACGGCTGATGTCCAACAATAATTTTCAATTTTTTATTTTATTATTTTAAACAATAAATTAATAAATATGTATTTATTTTAAAATTATTTTGATAATAAGTTTTTATTTTTTTAATAATGTAAATTTGATTTAATTTTGCATAATATTTCTTTTTAAAAAACTTTGTATATTTTTGTATTTTTACTTAAAAATCAGTTTTTGAAAATTAAATTTACCATACACATATTCATAGCTTTCGGATAGCTAGCATAACAATTTTTAAAAGCTATTTTGCCAAACACTCTAAGCTTGTTCCTACAACACAGCTAACAGCAGATTTTCCTTATAGTACTTTGCTACAGTAATTTTCAACAACATAGTAGTCCTAAACAAATCTTAAGAATCCATTTTATATGTAAGTCCGAAATTAAACAAATTAGATGAATTAACAAGTCATCACACATCACAAGCAAGAAATCAAACAAAGAATCTCTCACATTTAACAAAACAATGCAAATATGTATATACATAGACCACTAAACCAAACATTTTCAATTATTAATCAACTCCGAAAATATATATAATCTCATTGAACCACAAATATCAGTCAAACCCTGAGGAAAATCAGACAATTTTTCTATTGACTGCCAATTACATATCCAAGAATGAAACTCTAAGATCAACCATATATATACATTAACAAACAATCATTTTCCATCAAACCCATCGAAACTAAACTATAAACTAATATAAAACGCTTATAAAATCACAATTTTACCTCTTTGGGCAACTCCCTTTTGACAAGGGCTACGTGCTCGGCTCAACTACATCCCCGAGCTTATCGTAAAACTGCACCCCTAACTGTGTGATATCCCCTTCCAAAACCTCGCAAACTAAGTCCCACGTATTCAAATTCATGAAATTCACGACTTGAGCACACGCATGCCCTTCATCATGGTACCACTTGTTCACTCTATCTCTAATCCTCAGTAGCGCTCACTTTCCCATGGCTCCTCAACATCTACACAATCTTTTCTGGCATAGACATTGGCAGCAAACAAGGCCTCGCCTTCTCAAATCTCCACTTGTAATCCTTAACCAGACTCCTATACCACTCTAACTTCTCCTTATATGTCATATCGAGATCCATCAAACGGACGTTGATGCACCGAATCTTGTCAACTGGCTCCCACATTCCCTCCAAAAACGATATTATTGTAACATCTCAAACTAGTGAGTGGCCATAACATTATTTTGTTTTAGAGTGCATGTATGTTATTGCTTGTGTGCAACTAAGTGTTATGATAATGGATTAAAAATGTTAAGGGGCATATTTGAAAGATTTATAAATTAGGGACCATATCATTGAAATACACACACACACACACACACACACACACACACACACACACACACACACACATATACATACATACATAGATATATATAAATATATATATACACACACATATACATACATACATACATACATACATATATATATATATATATATGTATTTACATACATACATGCATACATACATATATATATATGTGTATATATATATATATACATATATGTATGTATGTATGTATGTATGTATGTATGTAATTGTTTGTTTGTATAAAAGGGATGGGGTTTAAGGCATCTCTGGAGACTTCATTTTCTTTTCCAAAAAACCCCAGCTCTCTCTCTCTCTCTCTCTCTCTCTCTATTGCTGAGAGCTAAAAAGAAGAAGGGAAAATTTGGAAGAAAGAGGTAAAAACTCATTCCTTCTCTAGGTTCTAGCATGGATAGATGAATTTTGTTATGAATTGTTGTGTTATAGAGCAGTTTATGGTATTTTTATGTCATATATGCTCTAAAACTTGCTGGAAATCATGATTTGCTATAAGTTATGAGAGATTAAAAAGGGTTGGATGACGTTAGGAAGCCATAGGTGATGCTTGAACCAAAAAACATTTTAAGGTCTTTTGCTGAGTAGTCTATAATCCAAAAATTCACAGAAATTCTTAGATTCTTTTTTTTGCTGTAAAATTTTTATAGATTAAACTAGACATATTCAAGATCATTTAGAATTTTGATTCACCTAAAAATTTGAAGTATGCTATTTTTGGTGAATTTTTAAACTCTCCTGAAACAAATATGAAAATCCCCTATTTCAAAACAAAGTATAGGAAACGAACTATAGATGAGGAACTTTTCCTTCACGAAAACTCCTGATTTTTTTGTATGAGAAATTTTGAGCATGTTTTCTTATAAACTGGAAGGTTTTATGATTTTTGAAGCTTTGTGAAAATTGTTATGACTTTTCAAATATGTATTAGTAAATATGAAATATTCAACTTTCAGAACAGAGTAAGCAAAACAATTTTGCTTTTGACAAACTAAACTCAACAAAAAGTTGTGATTTTTGGATGCATCTTGTATAGCTCTTTTACTAGACTGGAGAATTTTGCAATGATTTGATTAGTCTAGGAACTATTATAATTTTTCAAAATCATGTTGCTCAGTCTAAAAGGCTACTGGAGAGAATTCAAATTTGTAAAAACTAATTAGTTTCTAAGGGGCATATGACCTAATTTTGATCTGATAATTTTCATGAGGTATTATATATGTGTTTAAGTTATTTCTGCAAAATTTTGTAAGAATTGGAACAAGCATCAACTTCCTAAAAATCATCCAATCAAGCATGTGCAGTGTTGAGCCAGTGAAGGGGTCACCTTTTTGCTATTGTGTTTGATGATCCTTAAGGAAATTTTTGATGATTTCTAGATTGAAATAAGGATCTTTGCAGTGAAACGTAATTAGATAAGTAAGCTAGACTCTTAACTGAGGTCACAATAGATATATTATTGATTGTGATCTTATGCATATGGATTTGATATGCGATGGAATGAAATTTGTGCATATGGATTGATATGTGATATGCTATGAAAGTGAAATTCATGCCTAAAACCCTAGGACACCAAGGTCTTATTGAGTAATTGGATGCATGGGGTACACCTTTTGAAATTATGTGGGGGTCACCTCTTGAAGGTTTATGAGAACTGTAAAGTGTCATACACAATACAAAGTAACGCGTGTAGATGATTATGATTGATTGAATGAGGGGAGGTCTAGACCATATGTTTTCTTACATAGGATTCGATAGCATAAGCCCGGTATAACCTGGATTGTTACACTAGCCTCAATTTATGATAATAAGTGATATAGGTCTCTAAGGTTAAGTTTGATATGTGATAAGTATAATAAGTGTATTGGTGCATAAGAAGAGAAATGCCCCAAGGGAGGCAGATTAGACAGAGAAGTTGCGTAGGAGTGCAAGTGTAATTGCTTGGGAGTGCAACATTTGCCAACATAAATGTTCTAGATAGAAACCTTGCTCTAGTACGCAGCAGGTATGGCACAGGAGCGTAGCCTCTATGGATTGAAATTTGCACCAAAAAAGAGACTTTGCACAAGCATGCAAGGTCTCTTATGCAGGAGCATAACCTCTATTATTTGTAAATTGTTTGTATGGCTTGGATGACAAGCAATTAGTTACTTATGTGATAAGCAATGGTTGCGAATTGTATTTTGTGTTGAATTTTCCTTCGTTGGCAATTGTTATTGTACTAACCTATCTATTTACTGAGTTAATACTTATTAGTCTATTGTGTACCCTAAGTGACTGATGATATTCCGCATGTTTGAAGGATTTTTGGCATAGAGACAACAAAGTTCCCTTGGCAACCATTTGTTTGTTGCACCAATATTGTTTCTGTTTATCATTATTTTGATTTTTTTTAGCTACAGTTGTATATGACACTGTGTTATAGTTGATAGTTGTTGTGAACTCAGGTCTCTTAATAATAATAATGCTTTTATTTGCTATAGTTCTCAACTAAATGCTACGAATGAATGTTATTAGTTGCACTAGGATCCCTTGAGGTTCAAGGTGTGACAATTGTCAAGCCTAATGTTCCGTCAGGCTTCGTCTTTGTTTGCATGTCGTCTTTCTTGAGCATCTCACAAGTGGCCAACGTTTCCAGCTCTTTCAGAAGGTAGGTTTTGGTGTAGACTCCTCCAGGATGCAGAGAGATCAAATCTTTGACGAAGGAATCCTCATTGCTCACTGTGCCACTTTGCTGATTATAAAACAAGATATTGGAAAGCTTGTATTTCTTGAACTTGCTCAGTTTATTAGGCTGAACAATAATGTTCGCTGGAAAGCTGTGAGTGTCCCACTCTTGGCTGTCTTAAGACTCGTTGTTTTCTTCTGCAACCACTGAATCTAGACAAAGTAAATTTCTCCATAACCCACCGTCTCTGCCTCCTCCGTTGTCTCCACCTCCCATGCAACCCCTAAAACCAAATGATGCAGCATGGTTTACTTTTACATTAGGAATAATTTAGTATTTTCAATAATTTTGTTATTTAAAGTTTAATTGAATTATGAATTTTATGATTTAGGGATTTTAATTCAATTAGGAATCTTAACTTTTCTTAATTTGATTCAAACATAAATTGTTAATTCAGGGATTTTGACTCAAATAAGGATTCTGACTTTCCTAATTTGACTCAAATTCTAATAAAGTTAGTCTAATATAAATATAGGTTACTATTGTTATTTTGGAAGACATTATTCAGATTGATTATTTTGAGAAATTGAGTTATTATTGAGAGAAGAGCGTGGATTAGTTTTTTTATTGTCTGAGTGAGTGATTATTGAGTGTATGTTTGAATTTTGGTTTGTTCTTGTTATGAGTTTCCTATCAAATTAATATCAGAGCCTAACTTCATTTTTGCAAAATCATCCCCAATTCCATAAAATCATCCAAACACAGTCACTATTTAACACTACTTATCATCAGATTTACTGTTCATCACTGGCAATCGATGAATCACCCATCATTAAATACACTAAATAGTAAATCAGGCCACTCTCATCATTCTTCCTTTCATCACGATCACAAAAATCCCATCAAAAACCCTTCAAAACGTCCAAAAATAGTCCGCCGTCGTTACTGATCATCGTCATCGACTGGCAAGTGATGTCTCACATGCACTATCAAACTATAGATCAGCCTTCTCCGTCAATTTTTCCTTCTTGGCCAATCACCAATTCCTAGTGGAAAGCCCTCAAAAACCCAAAAAATCAGATTTAATGCTTGCTTGGATAATATCAGTCAGCCTTGAACCTTTGAAGAGTTATGTCGAGTTCTCTAATGTCTCAGAATTTGTAGTTTAACCCATTTTTGTGTAGACCTCTGTACCCATTTTTATAGTTTAGTCCTAATAGCTTATTAGGCTTACCAAAGAAACTATGAACGTGAGAAATATGAGATTGCCTTCAATAAATGCTTAAATTTTTATGGGATTTGTCGTCGTCACTATGTGAAAATTATTTTTCCTAACTTCTGTTCTCATTATGTTAAAAAGATTCTTTAATGCTTTGATAGCTTGGAAAATATGATGTGGATCTTTCAAAAGATAGGATGGTTGATTATGGTGTAACCCATCTTGGAGATTTTGCTTTTGAATGGTGAATGGTTTAAACGTAAATATACTGGAAGCATATGAGGGCTTGCGACATGGGACGAGATGAAACACTTAGTAATTGATACTTTTTTACCTTCACATCTTGGGCCTAGATATGTGCCTAAGCGTCAAAAAGTGGTAAGTTATTGATCTCAAAATCATGAGTATTATAACAAGGAAGTTAATTTGAATCGATTAGATAGACTGATCGTCCAATACTATGTGTGTTGTAAGAACTTCCCTATTGTCACTCAAACACTTTCCCAAATTGATCATTCTCCTGTCTTTAACTCATATCCTTGTAAGAAAGTCCAACCAACCAAGTGTGAACTTGTTGAAGAAAAAGTTCCAGATGCAAGAGAAGAAGTTGAGAAAGATGCTTTGGATGATAAAGTTTCAAGTGAACATGATCATGAAGTTGAGATTCAAGTTAATGATATTGAAGAAGATTGAAGAGAGTTTTATTGAGACAAAGCTTATAGGCGAAATTGACTCTAAACATGTTAAAGATTTCAAGGTTGAAGAGCATCCTATTGAAGTGGTGCTTTTGGTTGATGGCCAATTGAAATCATTCATCTATCACAAAAAGAAGACTCCAAACCAAATATTGAAGTTGAACCATCTCATGAAGAAAAATTTTTTGAGCCTCCTAAACCGCTTCAAGAAGTTATCTCCAAGTCCAATATTGAAGTTGATTACTTGGGAGTCTTTAATATGTTAGATAAATGCTTAAACCAAGGCGTACTTATCTTTATTTTGAAGTCGCCTATGATGTTGATTGCTTCTTCACCAATATTGATGTCCATCAATGCAACATTACCTAGTGTTTAACCGCTAGTTTCTATGTTTTTGGACTATCATGAAGTACAGACTTGAATCGATGATGTTTTTATGTTTGTGCAAGACAAGACTCGGTGCTTTATCGTGTTTTGACAACATCCGCCTTGAGTAACTCGCCATGAGTTGAGTTTTTCAAGTGAGGGAGAATTGATACAGCATGGTTTATTTTTACATTAGGGATAATTTAATCTTTTCAATAATTTTGTTATTTAAAGTTTAATTGAACTAGGAATTTTATGATTTAAAGATTTTTACTCAATTTGGGATTTTGAATTTTTCTAATTTGATTCCAACCCAAATTGTCAATTTAGGAATTTTGACTCAAATAGGGATTCTAACTTTCCTAATTTGATTCAAATTCTAATAAAGTTAATCTAGTATAAATGCATTATTCAGATTGATTATTTTGATAAAATTGAGTTATTATTGAGAGAAGAGCGTGAATTGGTTGCTTTATTGTTTAAGTGAGTGATTGTTGAGTGTATTTGAAATTTGATTTGTTCTTGTTACAATTTCGCCGTCACCAAATCCACCGTCGTCGAAGTCTCATCTACAGCCAAGAACAAGGGTGAGTGGCAGTGGCAGCTGAAGCGATGACAAGGGATTTAAGGATATTTCTTGTGTTGTTGCTGCGCTGGTCAAAGTTAGGGAGGGATTGAGACAATGTGGGACAAATAGTGCTAGGGAGGAGGAGGGAGGAAGCAACAAAGGAAGGGTCTAGGAAATAGTCTTGTTATTTATTTATTTATGCCCATCAAAATCTTTGAATATTGTAGTTATTAGTTTTTCTAATTTGTAAATTGGTTGTCACATTTTTAACTATATGCAGCACTTTATGTTGTGTCAGCTTAAAGAGTTTATAAGATATTTAAGCTTTTTTTATATATTATTTCCAAGTGATGTGCGATATTACATTGGTCATTAATAGTTGTTAATTTTCTGTTATCGACATATTAATTTTTTTTTTGTTTTTCAGCAATATAGAAACAGTTAATCAATCATTTCAAGTGTTATATTTATTTATTATGTTGGTCAGAGAGGTCAGAACTTGATCTTATTCTCACGCTGGAGTGGTTAGCTAATCTAGTGGTTGTGAATCATAAGAAATTTTCTTCACTAACTCAAAATTATATATGTTTGGTGAAAGATTTTAAATTGTAAACTTATGACTGGATATTGTTAGTTATATAACTGGGGAAGTTAAAGGCTGTCCACTCTAAGTGGAAGCATAATTTGCCCCAATAGCTTTAACCAAATGTGTTGTTTTTGAATAGTTATTTGTAAAAAGTAGTTTTGTTGGTTGGTATAGAAGTCAAAATATGAAGAAACAGATATGCGACCCTTTGTCCAGGCCATTGCAGCAAGTGTGTCGCCTAGGGCATAAAGGGCATGATGACTTGAAGAACCATGCTGATGTAGGACAAATTAAGAATAAATCAGGGATTTTAATTTTGATTTTATGAATTTTAATTAATTAGGGATTTTGACTATTATTAGGGATTTTGACTTCTTAAATTAGGAGTAATCCTAATTTGAGTTATTTTCCTAATTAATAGTTTACTATTTTATCTAGGATTTAAATTTTGATATTTTCTTGTTTAGTTGGAATTAGATTCTATTTCCTAATAGATTCTATTTCTTAGTTAAGTTATGATTGTCGGCACTATAAATAAGTGTCTTTAGTTATTTTATTTCAAAAATTTGGTTGTTATTGGTTTTTTGATCTTTTAGTAAAAAGATTGTCTTTTCCCTCAATTTCACTCTATTTCTCCTTAAATTTCTTCTATTATTTCTCCTCTTTCCTCTGTCTACATCTTCCGCCCTTTCTTTTAATTTGAGAAACCCCGTTCCTCATCACATGCACTTCAGGTTTTCAGCAGATTCAATACAAATTTTTGAAAGGGCATGCTCTGTTCTGATGCTAGGAGTTTGCCAGTTTGGTTTCATCCTTGGCTGTCTTTTTAGGTGCAAGGAGTTCTCTAGTTTAGTGTTATCAGAATAGCGCATCTTTGGAGGCTGGGGTGCATATTCATTTTTCTCTTTCTCCATAGCAATAGAGCTCACTTTTATCTCCTGCTAACAATATCAAATTCCATGTGCCTGCACAATCATCAAAGTGTCCTCTTTTTTCTTTGTTTTGTGCTTGTAATGAGAGGATCGGGCGGAAATCTTGTTTCTAAGATAGTTCAACAAGTTATTTGATTGGACAAAGTCCTTCAACTTCAAGTGTCAACTCTATTTGGTTGACAACAAGAAAAGCTAGCAAGGAGTGATTATGACAGATATATATATTAACTCAAGAATGCCCTATTGATTTCCTGTGGTACGATCTGCATTATAATGAGCTCCTAAATTTAGGGAATGTTTGAATGCCTACTCTCTTCCACTCTATTCTCCACCACTGCCTCATGTTTTGGTCAAAAGGGCTAATACCCCAGGGGGAATTCCTCTGCCAAAGGATGAGGCAACAAAAGAGGAGAAATGGTTGATCAAAGGCCTAGTCAAGTTATTATTTATTTTTAGGAGAAAACTATTAATTCTATTGCCATGTGTAGAATTGGAACCCACAAACATCTGATGACATGTCCTTGAGATGGTATTGATTTGTCTTAAATTTCCCCTGCTTTAGTCTTTGCCAATTGAACACCAAGTTGTGGACATTATTGCAATGAAAGACCCTCACCCTTCCAGATTTGGGCCTTCCGATCAACTTGACCTGCAAAGATATGGCGACAATCCTAAAAGTCCCACCACCCCAACTGCTGAACACCTTGGATGTATGTATTGTTTTTTCTTGACAAATCTCGATAGAACGAGAGAAATTTATTATAATAAGAAAAAAATACAGGGGCAATTCTCGATTATATGTATCTGATTTTAACAAGATTAATGTGTGTACAGATGGTGAACATTCAAAGTGGACCCCTCACTCCTCACCTGGACTCCGAAGAGGCCACCATGACTTTGAAGAAGATCACATTCACGTCCATCCTCTGAGAAAATCTGTTTTTAGCAAAGTTAAGGAGAGGGCGAGGAAATTTCGGCATAGTCTCAGCGGCAAGAAGAAGCATTTGGATGATGGCAACACCACACCCTCATGGGGTGTCACCTTGGATGACGATGAAGATGGAGAGGAAGATGCTGAGTACCTTGGTGCCCCGAGTAAAATAGCTGAAGCCCTATAATGCTTGACAGAAAATGTTTTTATTATTATAGCCTTAATGTGTTAACAGTATATGTTAAGATCTAAAAAATCAGTATTTTCATTATAAAAATAATTAAACTACCTCAAAAGCGATTGCTATAACATCATTTTTTTTTAAGTCTGAAAATATGCCTTAAAAAGATCTTGCTAAGACCACCCTTACCATTATTAACCAAAGAGCAGATGTTCATTTCACAAAACACACTTGTTTTCGCCAATGGGACTCATTTTTGAATAGAAAGCTTTTAGCCTCATTGAATGCTTTTGCATTAGTTGAATCTTCTTTTAATCATCTCACTCTTGTCAGTGTATGAATCGGAGCTGGCACCTGAGGGGTACAAGGAGAATGCGAGACAACATCCGAGAGCATTTCCTGTGACTTCTGAAAAGCATGTTTTGGCAAGCAGCATCAACCGAGATATTGGACAAGAAAACGAGAAGCCTGTTGTCACTCCTGTTGTTACTCCTGCCGTCAGTCCTTCTGCCAGTCCTGTTGTTAGTCCTAGCAAGACACTAACTGAAACTGTGACAGAGAAGCTAGCTCCGGCATATGCCACAGTATCGGATGCAACCCTCGCAATTGCTTCAAAGCTTCAAGGCCTTACGATTTTAACCTCGGCTAGTACTTCACCAACAGACAAGCAACCTGCTGGTGAAAATGAGAAGAATGTCAGCCCGACTTCGCAAATATGGGATAAAGGGGTTTCAGTGAAAGAGTACATAAAGCACAAGTTTGAGCCAGGGGAGGATGAGAGAGCACTTTCTCAAGTTATAACAGATGCAATGAGTCCAAAGAAAAGTCCTCGGGGGGAAAGCGGTATGGTAGAGAAGGTGAAGGAGGCCGTAAGTTCTTTTATTTGGAATGAGCAGGAGCCTTCTCAATCTCGATCTCAATCTCAATCTCAATCTTCAACGGCATATTCAGCTGCTCCTAACTCATCAAAAACAATTCCTGCCTCTACCAATACTTATGAAGGTCAGCTTACGTTCAGTCTTGTATCCAATTGTGCTTCTTAACTGTTACGGTTGATGAACTAATCTCTTGTGGGATTTTTGCTGTTGCAGCCGTTGAAGAAGAAAATCATGGAAGAATACTCCAACCTAATTGAAAGAGGAATTTAGCTTGCTGACAAGAAAATAACTTTCTGGATCCGATTAATTGTAAAAGTCCTATGTATCCATAACTAGTTTGAAAGGTCAACCACATTGCTTTATATCTCATAACAACCTCATCTATACCATCAATAATCTGCTTCTGCAGCGCTCTTAAATTTTCAAACTGTATAAATCAATGAAACAAGTGTTTCCTAGTCTTTTTTAACGACAATTTTGTTGCTTATATGATTTTAAATTATGCAAGGCCAGGGATGGCTTATAGTTATCAGCTAGGTTCTAAGATATTTCATCTGGAATAGGGGATTAGTAATGCCTAATATCGATCACCATCTAAAACCACAGACTGGGCCTAATGAAATCTTAATCACCATCATAATCTAACCCAAAATTCAATAAAAGAAATCGTTATGATAGTCTAACAATAGATTTCATGTACTTTAAATCAAGTCATCTGTATGAAAGCCCTGAATTAGGAGAAATGATCTTTCTTCAAAATAAGTACTTCAAATTTGTTTCTAATGAATGATTATTTTGCTTTATTTAAGTGCTCATTCTTTATCCACACTTTGTCTATTGAAAGTTTTAATCTGGGCACATATATTTGCTAGAGACAACTTTTTATTAATTTAGTGGCTGATAAGGTAAGCATATATCGAAGCTAGTAGCTTGGAATCTTTAATTTACTAGAAACAACTTGCTATTTGTTATATATTGTCTACTGCGAATTCTATATATCCTCCAAACAAGCCTCTGAACTAACAATGCTTGATGCGGTAATCCTGAAGCATTGTTTAAGCTTAGGATCATTAAGCATGACATGCATCCAGCTGGGACAGAACTTTGAAAATTATGATGCAAACTGTCCTGCTAACAGTTATGAGATCATATGAGCTGAATTCCACTTTACTTCTATATAAGTTTAAGATTTTTAAGTAACAGATAAACTTCTCAGCGAATCTCTCAAAGTGACAGAAAAAATAGTGAAAGAAGTCATCAATGATATCGTTGTTCAATTATTTATTTAAGCACAAAGGCAGTTATACAAGCTTTGGATTGGGAGATATGAAATTAAGAATCAATTTATCTTTTGACTTGTCTACTGAAATGGTAAGAGCTCAACAACCGGATCTCGGTTTAATATAATCAAGAGACTAATGAAAGACTGATATATATAATGAATACAAGTTAATCTAAGGCCTTGACAGGTACAGCTGATGCCTTCCTCTTGGAACTTCTGGTTGGAGTTTTTCAACTAGTCTTGGAATCATTCAAGTCACTAAATCATGCATCAATCATTTGCATTTATTTTTCATAAATTAGGTGAAGAACAACAACCTTAATTATAAAGATAGACTTTCTTGTATTACTCTTCTCTATGTCGTTCTTGAAACTTCAAAGCACGTTGAAAGCAACAAGAAATTGATATTTTGTTCCCACATATGCTGTAGAACGATGTATCGAAAAGTAATACATAATCTTAAATGGTAATATAGCATTTTGTATAATTTGTGAATTTCAAACTTTTTACCCATATATAAAAAAAGTTGATATTACCTGTGCCAAATCACGAAATCTTCCGTTAGATCCTGTACATATATTAATATAACAAATATAGGAAGCATCGATCATTTTACATATTCAACTTATCAGATTAAATGATATATCTTCTTTGACTGACCCTGCATTGAGTGAAAAGGTTGATAACCGCTCTCTTTGCAAATACCAGATTATTTTCCTGCTTTTCTCAATGGCTTCAGCTCTTAAAACACTTTCATTTTGGGTGGTTTTCAATGCGTTTGCTATGGCTGTTGCTGAAAATGAAAACCAGTTCATTTACCATGGCTTCCATGGAGTAAAAATATTGCATCGGGATGGCAAGGCAAAGATCCTTTCCAATGGCGTATTGCAGCTAACCGACAATTCTGAACTTCAGACTGGTCATGCTTTCTATCCATTCACATTCAAATTCAACTCATCTTCCCCCGATCAAACTCTTTCTTTCTCCACGAATTTTGTATTTGCCATAGTTCCACCGGCTTTTAACAGTAATTTAAGTGGCCATGGCATGTGTTTTGTTATCTCACCATCTCTGGACTTCAGCAAAGCTGTTGCAACGGAATATTTGGGGCTCTTAAATTCTTCAAACAATGGCCAGTCCACAAACCACATCTTGGCAGTTGAGATTGACACTGTACAGAGCGCTGAATTTAGTGAGACAAATGGAAACCAT
Source organism: Boswellia sacra (assembly GCA_013180625.2). Taxonomy (NCBI): domain Eukaryota; kingdom Viridiplantae; phylum Streptophyta; class Magnoliopsida; order Sapindales; family Burseraceae; genus Boswellia; species Boswellia sacra. Next base: position 677,060 of record SNVD02013305.1, read on the forward strand.
GTTGGAATTGATCTGAACAGTTTGATCTCTAATGAATCTGCTCCAGCAACTTACTTTTCAGATAAAGAAGGCAAGAACAAAACACTAGAGCTGGCAAGTGGAAATCTATTCCAAATTTGGATAGAGTATAACGGAATAGAAAAATTGCTCAATGTAACACTAGCTCCAGCTGGAACTCCAAAACCAAATACACCTCTCTTGTCAACACGTATTGATCTTGCTCAGATTCTCTTGGATACTATGTATGTTGGCTTCTCTGCATCAACCGGCGTACTTGTAAGTGACCAGTATGTTCTCGGATGGAGCTTCAATAAAAGTGGACAGGCACAAAACCTTGATATTTCGAAGCTTCCTTCACTTCCACCATCAAGCAGAGCAAGAGAGAAGCCATCAACTACGATTATCGTTTCGGTTGTAGCAGCAGTGTTTGTGCTAGTAACAACTGGTGGAGCTGTTTACATTGTGAGGAAGAAGAAATATGAAGAAGTATGTGAAGACTGGGAAAAAGTTTACGGTCCTCATAGGATCTCCTACAAGAATCTCTACAAAGCAACCAAAGGTTTCACAGAAAATGAGGTAATTGGTGAAGGAGGTTTCGGTAAGGTTTACAAAGGTGTACTTCCTTCTTCCAATGTACAAATAGCGGTGAAGAGAGTATCCCATGTTTCGGAACGTGGGATGAAGGAATTCGTGGCTGAGATTGTAAGTATGGGCAGGCTAAGGCATAGAAACTTGGTGCAACTCCGGGGCTATTGCAGGCGAAGGGGAGAACTTCTACTGGTTTATGATTATATGCCAAATGGAAGCCTAGATAAAATACTATATAGCAATAGGAAACCAAATCTGAATTGGTTTCAGCGGTTCCAGATTCTTAAAGGAGTTGCTTCTGGTCTTGTTTACTTGCATGAAGAGTGGGAACAAGTTGTTTTGCATAGAGATATAAAACCTGGAAATGTCCTTTTAGATGCTGATCTAAATGGGAAATTAGGAGATTTCGGGCTTGCTAGGTTGTATGATCGTGGCAGCAATCTGCAAACCACCAACCTGGTGGGAACTGTAGGTTATCTGGCTCCAGAGTTTGTTAGAACCGGAAAAGCAACCACCAGCACGGATATATTTGCTTTTGGGGCTTTTATGCTTGAGGTGGCTTGTGGAAGGAGGCCTATAGAGCCCGGACAGCCAAATTTGGTGAGTTGGATAATTGATTGCTTGAAAAGAGGAGATATTGTCAATGCTTGTGATCCGAGATTGGAAGGTCTTTATGTTCAAGAGCAAATGGAGTTGGTTCTGAAACTAGGCCTGTATTGTTCACATCCTAATCCAATGGCTAGGCCTAGCATGAGACAGGTAATGCAGTATCTGGATGGTGATGCCACTTTGCCTCATATATCAGCTGATAGCAGTGTGATTGCTGCATTAGTAGCAAATAATGAAGCTTCTGATGTTGTGGCGTCATTTTCTTCGTTGTCAAGTAATATATCAGCTCCCACCGGGTCAACAATTGATTCTATCCTCGTAGAAGGTCGTTGAATCAACAATTTTTCGTGCAATCAATGCCTTCATTGAAGAGGAGAGTGAAAAAAAAATTCTACTCAAGGAGAAGAGCTCAAAGGACCAAACAAAACAAGGTTTAAGAAAATCCCATGATAAAAAAAGAAAATTAGCGAGTCAAGAGATGGTACAAGAGCATCACCGAAGAGGTTGGAGTTGATTTCTAATTTGGTTTTTTATCTTTTCTTCTGAGGTTTCTTCGGGAAAAATGTAATTAGTTAATTTACAATATTAAATCATTTCATGTCTCTTTAAATATACACAAGAATAACAGAAGGTCTGGATATAGATACGAATCATTACTATATAGAAAGGTCAGAAACTATTGTCCCAGGCCCAGAGGCGGAGCTAGGAATTTGAATTAGTGGGGGTAATATTGAATAGTTCAAAGTACAAAAGATCTAATAACTTAACTCTTTAATATTAATTAATAATATTTCTCATTTAATATATATGTAAATATTTCAAAAATTGGTTTTATAACTATTAATTAGATACTAAATATCAATCTATCTATAGCATATACTTTCATAAGATATCTACATTAACATCATATAATAAAATAATTATTAGCTATTTAGGTGGTCAAAAAATCATGTTAATAATAAGCATTGATTAAATTTGTGAGAAAATTATCCATTAAATAATAAGTATGCAATTGTAAATTGAAATAAATTAAACTAATAATAACAAATAAAATAATTTATATTCAATAAATGTTCAAGTTGTGTAAGGCATTAATCTTGTCAAATGTAATTCAAGTAAATGATAGAAAATATTAATAACTACATAAACATATCTTTTTTATATTTAATTATGTAAAGCCATAAAAATCTTATAGAATTGTAGGTTTGGAATGGTTAGACTTATTGTAGTTTAAGAAAATTAAACTATAAAAAATGTATGATGGGACACCTTTTCATATACATCCTTTCATTGCATTTGGTTGTCTTAGAAAAGGAGGCTAATCCCACTAAGTAATAACAGTTTCACAAGCATAGTAATTAATGCAATGATAAGTTAGCGGGTAAAAAATTCTCAGTAGGGCTCATCCCATGATAGCTGACCCTGTCTTGGCTATTGAACTGGATATGAAGACTTCTTATTCCACAACAACCAAATTTGTCACACCCCAAAACTCTAAAGCCTTAGGGGATTTCTTACACTTACGCCACCACATGATCATAAAAGTGGAAGACTTCTAAATTCAAATAACTTCTTATTATAAAGACATCCCATGTAACAAAAATTTTCTAAAGGATGTCAAAAGTACCAATTCTTAAACTTTTAAATGAACATTCAAAATTGTGATCATCCCAACAAAACTTATGCATAAAACCCAAACCGCCTATGCCAAATCCTTCATCATTAATCACCTGAGGACCACAATAGACTAGTGAGTGTTAACTCTATAAATAAGCTAGTTTTTACATATATAAAATACACATCACAAACATCTGTCATATATGATACATAAGCAAAACATGTTCAAAAGTACATTTCAGATAACATAAAATGGAAGTTATCGTGACACTTAACAAATATATCCTTAAGAACCTACACCCTTTCACAAAATAGAACTTTTCACATCACTAGTCAGTGACATCCGTAGCAGGGCATCTTCTTAGTAGTTTTCCCCGCATGCGCGGATCCGCCATCACCCCAGAGTGATAGGCAATATAGTCCTACCGGACCCTATCCTGCAATCAGCCATACGAAACATATATCATATACCCTCCCGAAAGAAGGTGGCTCAACAACACAATACGTATGTGCCCGCCAAGCAATGGGATTTCAATGTCCTAAAGTTTTAGGCATGAATTTCGCTTTCAAACATAAAACATTTCATTAACATATAATCTGCGTGCCATCACATATCAAATCCATATGTAAAAAATCAAAATGAAGGTCATACTTTCATATCATAACATAGCATTTCGATGAAAGCATAACTTTGTATAATCATAAGCATATGGAACAAAAAACTTTTCATAAAACAATAATGTGTCCATTCTGACCTTAGTTTGAGAATCTACCTTACTTACCTAGCTATACTCCATTTAAATTTCCTTATCTTAACCTAAAATCATAAAAAAGTTTCCCTAAGAATCATTGAACACATTGGTTAAGGTAAGCCAAATTACTATCCCAACACTGCACACACTTATTTGGATGATTTTTTAGATGATTGATACTTATTCCAAATTTTACAAAAATTTGCAGAATTCATTTAGACACATACAAGATACCGCATTAAAAATATCAGATCAAAATAAGGTCATAAAGTCACTGAAATGACTTCCTTTTTCAAACTCTCAAACTCACAAAATAAGGTCATACTTGCATTTTGAAAATTAAGTTTGAAAAATCATAACAAATCCTACGGAGCTCTAAAAATAAAAAAATTTCTAGATTCAAAGGAGAGATAGACAAGATTACACATGTAAAAAATGAGAACTTTTTGTGTAGTATAAGTCTATCAAAACTAGTTTGCTTTCCATGCTTGTTCTGAAAAAAAAAAAAAAAGAAATTCTAGTTTTGCTTCTTAAATTTTGAAATTTTATGGTAAATCGTATAGACTTTCAATTTGAGCAAAAACAACTTTATTTGAGAGGTTTTTGTGTTTATAACAAGATATGTGTACAAAGATTTTGTATGTAAACATACATATGTTATAATATAACATATACAAGAGATAAAACGACGCCACAATTATGACCGAAAGAACTAGAATGTTGAGTGATTTGAAAGCTTTGGAGGAACTCTTTTATTTCAGTATCATTCGTTGATTTTATGATGGAACATTTGTGGGCCCCAATGTACACACATGGCGTGAAGGACATTGCATGCATTCTGAAATGAAGCGAAAGGTTAGATGGTACGGTGTGGGGGTTAATTGCAAAATTATACAAATTATGAAGATTGAATATATGAATAGAACAGTTTCTTTTATGTTTTGAAATAGGTAAGTAATCAAACCACCAACATATAAAACCCATATAGTAAATGTTTTATTTTAAAATAATGAATCAAATTGTTTTTAGGACAAATTTAATTTTTTTATTAAAAATAATAATAATTAAGAGAACAAGATGGAAAAGTCAATTTCCAATAGTATTGGATACATTATTCTCAAAATACATCTTAATCTTTGACTTGTTTAATATTTGTATATTGAAAGTTCAACCTTATAATAAATCCAAGTCTATTTTCTAATCCCCTGCCAATTGCCAAACACATCTCTTTTTCAAAGTGTGTAATAGACGTTAATTTATGCTTGAAACAAAAAATCAATTTGCCTTACTTTTCCACACAAGAATTTATTGGCAAATTGAAGACATATAGGTGAAGGGTGAGATTCAACTCTTTCCATCAATCCAAATGAAAAATAATTATAATAATATTGAAGATGTAATGCAAATTTCAACCTTAATGCACCAAAAATTGCTTATGCATTTTCATCCAATATTAAAGAATATTACTTAGAATTCTTTAAAATGCATGTACACAAAAATACTAATTTTTTCTTTAAAGTTATAAACCCCACAAACATTATAACAAATCACGGAGAAAAATAATTGGAAACAAATCACGGAGAAAAAAAAAACGGAAATATACAACCTTTTGCTGAACCACGAGCTAAGTTTGACTGTTGTTATGAAAGGTTTATTTGGGTTCGGTCAATAGAGGATTTGATGTACAGCGTGGTGGGTTTGTGTAGACATAATGGAGGAAAAAATAGAGATGACAATGAGAAGAGATGTTGCTATAGGAAGTTGGAATACTACAAATTTTTAGGTGAAACAAAATTCTAGATAACCTCTGAGATGTATATTTTAAAATATGAAAATTTTAGAATTAGAAAAGAACCCAACATTTCTGGAATTTCAAAATGCAAACTATTATTAAAAATTTTGCAGATTTTTAGGTTCAAGCATCACCTAAAGCTTACAATGTCATCACTTAAGCCACTAATCCAACATTTATGCATGGATTTGTGATTAATAAAAAATTCTAGCACAATGTAAATTTATCTTATGAAACCCTAACCGATGTCAAATTCGTGCATATATTTTAATTAAATGAGAATAAAGAGAAGTATAAAAAGGTTACCTTTCTCCTCTTTCTAGTGAGCTCATCTTGAATGATTAACGTAAAAATTAGGGTTTCCTCTAAGAATGCACAACAATGAGAACAATGAGAGAAGTCCTCATTCATTACTAAAGAGACGATTATGCTTATGCACTAAACTTGAGTTAGGAATATCAATATACCCCTAAATAATATATCAATACTTATAAGATAATAAGATATATAGCCAACCTTTAAGTGGTGCTAAAAAATTAGTAAATTATTCTTATGTGAAAACAAATGAATTAATAATGAAAAAGAATCCATTTTATAAAAGATCCTGATTTTCGTGTTTTGATGGATCTCAGAGTGGGGCATCTTGTCTCTTAATTTAAAAAAAAAAATAGGAGGAGAAATTGCATATAGAGTTTATATATAGATGAGGGTTTAGATTATTTGCATTTAAAATTTTAAATTAAATCTTTTACCTCCTCCATGACTTTTGATTTTCTACCATCTAATAGTAGAGAGATGAAAGTTAAAAGGTAGTTATTTTCACAATTCTACAACTTTCCACCAAGATAAAATTTAAATTCAAATAGTCTAATCCTTGTTTGAGATATTCAAACTCACAACCTTCTATTCTATTCTGAAGATATATTAACTTACTATTTAATCCAAAAAAATTTAAACTATCAAGTAAGAGCCGATGTTACATATTTGTAGGAAAGACAACTTCATTATTATTATTTTTAAATAGACATCAGTCGTACATTGAATCCAAGGTTTGACGCAGGGTGGATACAAGCTCATGGGGGATGAAAGATGGCTTTCATCTTCAAACTCATCAATATCCTGTAAATATTAAAATCCGAGGCGTGGTTGGTCATGGTGGAAGATGAGGACACTGATGAAACTCTGATGCGTTCCATGGCCATGACAGCCTACGGGTTAGCTATATATTTCAGTTCTTATTTATTATATGATTAATTACATTCCATTATAATAAAACTTTTCTGCGTAGACCTTCTCGTTGGCATCCTGGAATACTTTATTTATTTTTTTACATTAAGCCAATAGAATAATAATTAAGAAAACTGAAAGTCTTTCCAGTTGCCTTCCGTCTCTCTCGATTCATCTTGAAAACCTCAACGCACGACCATGAAAAGAAAAGCAGTTGTTTGAGATTCGTTTGTTGCCTGTATCTTTCAAACAATAGAAAATCATATCCATAACTTTGAAGCTTCAACCAGGATAGGGACAAAGCAGGTTGAGTGGTCAGAAATGAGTGAAAAAAAAAAAAGTCTAACAGTCTTATTTTCTTTCATCCATCATTGGAAAAAAAACTTGATAATGAATAATATTATTAACAGTCTACAGATTTAATAATTGTTTCTGGTCCTTAGTTAAATCGACACACCTAGTTGTCCCACATTAAATAATGAATAATATTACTCCTACTACAAACTTACCAGGTGACATAATATGATTGGAGGAGCGAATTTAAAAAATTAATTAAACTAATTAAGGTTGATAATGTGGTAATCATTTATTAATGTCATATGAGTTTGTATACATAAATAAGTTTGTATTTATAGTTTATAAGTGTAGCACAACTCTTGAATAATTGTAATGGGAGATCTTCGGATTAAGAAGAGGATCGGTTCTCTACCTAATATGCTAGTTTATAAACTATTACAATGATACATTAGATATAGAACATTTTTTTCATTCAACTGCTTTTAATATCTGTATAATTCACATTCAAATGCTTATTCTATATATCATATTAAGCATAATTCACATTCAATTGCTTTTAGTGTATAATTTACATTCCCTGCTGCTTTTAATGGATCTATCTTATATGGAAAAAATTTCCGTATATTCTATTACTAAGTATAATCCAAATTCAACTTCTTTTAATGGGACGAGACATTCTATATATCATATTAAGCATATCTCACATTCAACTTCTTTTAATGGGACTAGATATTCTATCTATCATATTAAGCACAATTCACATTCAACTGCTTTTAATGGATGCATATATAGATATAGAAATTTTTTCCAGATATTCTATCTACCATGGTAAGCATAATTCACATTCAACTGCCATTAAAGGGTCTATTTCTAGAATACAGAAAAGTTGTCCACATATTCTATGTATATCGTATTAAGCATCATCTGCATTCAATGTATCCGTTGTGATGTTAAATTGTCTTCTTTTGACCCTGAATTTCACTGGAAAGGTTTGCCAATTGAGAGTGGGGTAAGATTGTTTCTCATATTTCAGTGTAACTTCATAGGCTAGAGAAGCAGTGAATTGGAATTTTTAAGCTTAAGATTATTAGTTTAATTCTGAGGCAGAAGTTGGCCCTTCCTTTCAAAGTCAACTTCATAAACTAGGCTCTGAACTCCTAAAGAATGATATACATTTAAATTAGATGCAAGCCTGGATGAGTTACTTGGAAGCAGAAAAATCAATTTCTCAGGGATTTGAGACAAGTGAAAACAAAATCACTTTCTTCAGCAAAAGCAGAGTAGTAAATCTGCTTCTGCCTAAATGGCTGCAGCACTTAGATCACTTTCTTTATGGATAGTTTCCACTGTAGCCTTGATTTCCATGGTTTTGGCTCAAGATGGAAACCAGTTCCTGTTCCATGGCTTCAATAACTCCAAACTGCACCTGGAACAGGCTACAAAAATCCTTCCCAATGGCCTGTTGCAGCTAACAAACTCTTCCGAGCTTGTAACTGGTATTGCATTCTATCCATCTCCCTTCAAATTCAACACATCTTCCTCTCAGTCTCTTTCGTTTTCAACAAATTTCGTGTTTGCCATGGTTCCAACGGCTTCTAATTTTAGTGGCAACGGGATGACGTTTTTCCTCTCTCCATCTATGGACTTCAGTAAAGCTGTGACGGGTTCCTATTTGGGGCTTTTCAATATTACAACCAATGGCCAGCCTACAAACCACATCTTGGCAGTTGAGCTTGATACTGTACTAAGCCCTGAATTTAACGACATAGATGGAAATCATGTGGGAATTGATGTCAATAGCCTGATATCTAATGATTCTGCTTCAGCAGGCTACTTTTCTGATAAAGATGGGAAAAATATAAGCTTGTTTCTCGCTAGTGGAGATCCAATACAGATGTGGATAGACTACAATGGAGCTGAAATGTTACTAAATGTAACACTAGCTCCATTAGGAATCTCAAAACCAAGCAGGCCTCTCTTGTCAACACCAATCGATCTTTCTCAGATTCTCTCGGAGTCTATGTATGTTGGTCTTTCTGCAGCAACTGGTACACGTGTAAATGATCACTATGTTCTGGGATGGAGCTTCAACAGAAATGGACAAGCACAAAATCTTGATATTTCAAGGCTTCCTCGTCCTCCTCGACCTCCACCTCCTGCAGGTAGGAATCATACTCCGAGAAAAGTGATGATAGCTGTTGTGCTGGCAGCAGTAGCAGCAGTGCTGATAACAGTTGGTGGAGCCATTTTCATTGTGAGGAGGAAGAAATATGAAGAAGTATGTGAAGACTGGGAAAAAGAATATGGCCCTCACAGGATCTCCTATAAGAGTCTCTACAGAGCAACAAAAGGCTTCAGGGACAGAGAGCTTATTGGACAAGGAGGTTTTGGAAAAGTTTACAGAGGTGTACTTCGTTCTTCTAATGTACAGATTGCAGTCAAGAAAATCTCCCATGATTCGAACCAAGGAATGAAGCAATTCGTGGCAGAGATTGTAACCATGAGAAGACTAAGGCATAGGAACTTGGTGCAACTCCGCGGGTATTGCAGGAGGAAGGGAGAACTTTTTTTGGTATATGATTATATGCCTAATGGAAGCCTTGACAAAATTTTGTATAGCTACAGAATACCAAACCTAAATTGGTTTCAGCGATTTCGAATTCTGAGAGGAGTAGCATCTGGCCTTCTTTACCTCCATGAAGAGTGGGAACAAGTTGTTCTCCATAGAGACATAAAATCTGCTAATGTTCTTCTAGATGCTGATTTCAATGGAAAATTAGGGGATTTTGGCCTTGCAAAGTTATATGAACGTGATAGCAATCCACAAACCACTAACGTGGTAGGAACTTTAGGTTATATGGCACCTGAGCTTCTTAGGACTGGAAAGGCCACTACTAGCACAGATGTGTTTTCTTTTGGGGCTTTTATGCTTGAGGTGGCTTGTGGAAGGAGGCCTCTAGGGCAAGAAGGATACGATAGAGACTTAAATCTGGTTGATTTTGTTGTTGATTGCTGGAAAAAGGGAGCTATTATTGATGCTAGTGATCCAAGATTGGACGGCCTTTATGTCGGGGAGCAAATGGAGTTAGTTCTCAAACTGGGATTGTTTTGTTCGCACCCTAACCCAGCAGCTAGGCCTACCATTAGGCAGGTGATGCAGTATCTTGATGGTGATGCAAAATTTCCTGATATTTCTCCTGATAGCTCTGTGGTTGATGTATTCACAGCAAGTAATGAAGCTTCCAATGTTGAGATGTCATTTTCGTCATTGTTCGAAAGTAGTTCTAGTCATACCTTGTCTACCATTGATTCAATAATCACTGTAGGTCGTTGAAGTAATAATTGTTTTTACGCAATGTTTTGTTCTTGGGAAAATCATGGTATGTAGTGATTATTGCTGGTTTAAAGGTGGACTCGTGGTGGTTGAGAAATGAGAATTGTTATTGAATTGCTCAAGTCAAGATTTCTGGAATAAGAGGACTAATAATAGACGAGCATTTCACATTAGAAGAAGAGTTTGTGCCAAGCATTTTGAAGACAAGCCAATTGGAGTGGACTGGTGGGAAATAAAGGATAGGTATGTTTTGTATGTTTACATGTTCTCTGTTTTAGACTGCTTTGTTTCTTTTCTGGATTAAATTCGGTGTACATATTAATCTTTTAGCTTTTAAGCTGTTTTCCACTTTTCTGCTATGTGTAAGGAAGGAGTCTGTCAGATTCTCCTTCACAATGTTCTCTTACAAATCCCGAATGTCATGCAGAGATTGAAGATATTTTCACCAACTTTCAGCTCCGATAATTATGCCATGTAATATCGCTGTAGTTATGTAAACTTGTGTACGGAATTGTGTGGCTGCAACAATTTGAATCAAGAACCTTTATATTTAACTCTTTACCATGAATTGCTTGATGGTAATAATTAATAAAGCATTCAACTATGTAGTTCTGTTCATATATTCTCCACGGATAATGCACACATCAAGTGCAAAATGGACGCCATTGTAATCGCGGATTAATTGATTTCTCTACATGGTATGACCATGGCTAAAGTTTTTCAAATTGTTATATCTTGCACTGGAACTTTCTAGAATCAGACCAACTAGTTCTATTGCTGATGTCTTCTCTCAATATCTTAATGCTTGAAATGGCCTGTGGAAGGAAACCTTCAGAGACAAAATTATCACCCGAAAAGAAGCCAAGCTTGAGATGAAGATATTAGATTGAGAAATGGATTGTATTCTGGAAAACAGAGTTGACTCAGCAGCTATGTTTGGTTTGTACACACCCTCTGTGAGCTGCCATGCCTAGCATAAGGCAAGTGGTACCTTGCAAGAGATAATATTAATGATTTTGTAGAACCCCGTACCTTAAAGGTTTAGAATGCGACTCAAAACAATGATCAACGCAAAATAATATCGCGGCAGCCTATGGTCGTCAAGGGAACTTCGTCGTTGTCTTGCCAAAATCCTCCTTAACCTAAGCAACATTAATCACCTGAGGCACACAATAGAACTTAGGGAGTAATCACTCAGTAAGTAAGCTAAATAAAGGCTTTAGCAATGATTAATCAACAGAAATTCAAGTATGAATGAAATTAATATTCATGGCTTGTCCCACAAGTCTCCAGTTACTTATTTCAGAAGTCAGAAATCACTATTCAAGATTCAACAGTCGCGCTCCTGTGCGAGAGGATTGGCACAGCGACGCTAAGTTTCTGGTTCAACTGATTTTCAAGACTTCGCAATAGGGCTCCTGCCCAAAAGAGTTGCACGTCTGTGCCAACTCTCTGTCTAGCCTATTACACTTAGCTTAATTTCATCTCTTACAGACTCACATAATCACTAACTTAATTTCATGTATGCCTTTCCCAGCCTATTTCCATTACTTATTCACATGCATATGTACTCATTTCATCTCATATGCGCCTTTCTTAGACCATTCTATTCACTTATACACACATATGTCCTCATCTCAATTCACATTTGCTGTTTTCAAGCTATTCTTATCACATATATCTATACACATGTACTTGTCTCATTTTACATATGCTTTTCTCAAGCCATTCACATTCCTCATACACATTCATAAGCACATATGTCATTTTACATATGTTTTTCTCAAGCCATTCATATCACTCATTCGTTTATGTGTTTATCTCATTCATATATGTGCTTATTTCATTCACACATTTACTTATTTTTCAATATAACCTTGGGGACATATAACACATATTATCACAAATCTAAGGCTAGTTCGATGATACCAAGCGATACCAGGCCCTTGCTACCAAATCTTGTGCAAGGAAATACATGGTTTGAACTTCCCTTCATTCAATCAATCATAAATATTTGACCCATGCACATTATTATAAGTCTGAGGTTAGTCCGACAATCTGGGCAATACCGGTCCCATGTTATGATTCAGACCTCCTCTCAATCAATCAATCAATCACAAAGATTTAAGCCCACATATTGTCATAAGTCTGAGGCTAGTCCGACAATCTGAGCGATACTAGTCCCATGTCATGGTTTGGACCTCCCTCAGTCAATCAATTACAAAGATTTGGGTCCATACAATATCATAAGTCTCAAGCTAGTCCAACAATCCGAGTGATACTGGTCCCATGTTATGGTTCAGATCTCCCCTTAGTCAATCAATCATAAAGGTATGGGCCCACATAATATCATAAGTCTGAGGCTAGTTCAACAATCTGGGTGATACCGATCCCATACTATAGTTCGGACCTCCGCTCAGTCAATCAATCACATGAATTTGGGTGGGCCTCCATGTATGAGTTACACAATACATATTAAATGTCTCCCAAAGGTTTGGCACAAACCATCCTTTTCATAGTTTTCTCACGTATCATTTCCATACACACAATATTCATGCCATCACATATAAAAACCATTTGCCCATTTCTAGGCCATCATAAATCAAGGCCTTAAGCACAATTCTGGAAAATCACATATTAAAGCCGTAGGTACAATTTGTTGACCCAGGTATGGCAACCCACCAGGGGGGGTTTATCAAAACGGATTTGTAAAATTTTTCTTGAAAGATCAAAATTAGTTTACTCTTTCTTTGAGAATAAAGGTGAAGAAGATGAAATTAGAAGTTATCAAATATGTAATCAAGAGAATAATAATAATGAACAATCACAAATGTAAGTAAATGTAAAGAGTATATGGATAGAGAGAGTGCAAACTCGATGTACGTGGTTCGGCAAACCTTGCCTACGTTCACGGGCTCTTAGCTCCACGAGCTAAGCTTTCCACTAAGTTGTAGAAATATTTACAACTTGCTTGATGAGCAACCTCACCAAGACTTTTTCTTCCAACTTTTGATAACACCACACTAAGAGTTCTTCTTGATGAACAACCTCACCAAGGTAACTTCCTTCAACCCTTGATAACACCACACCAAGGGTTCTTCTTGATGAACAACCTCACCAAGGCAACTTCTTTCAACCCTTGATAACACCACACCAAGAGTTCTTCTTAATGAACAACCTCACCAAGACAACTTTCTTCAACCCTTGATAACACCACACCAAGAGTTCTTCTTGATGAACAACCTCACCAAGGAAATAGTTCTCTCAAGGATAACTTTTATCCTTTATAAGAAGATCTCACTCTCACCACAATACAAGAACAAAGAAAATTTTTACAACAAAAGTACAACTCTCTTCAAAGAGTAGATAAAGAATATAAAAGTTCTCTAAACTTGATATTTCTCTTATTTGTGGCTTGATAGATTCTTGTCTCTTCTTCTTGTTGATTGCATAGGAGAAGGGCTCCTTTTATAGGCAAATGGGATGAACTTAATCAAGTGAAGACACCAACTCCAAATTTTCTACCCACCATAAAAAATGAAATCTTGTCTGTCATTTTTATCAATGTTTCGTTTGAATTTTGAAAATATACAAATCATAAAAGATCTTCACAATTGAATAAGCTTTCCAACGCATCAAGAACCAAGTCATTTGGATATCTGTATCTCAAGATATGGCCAAAAAACCATTCGGTGCTCATGTGACTTGATTTTTCTTCCATGTGTCAGTCCACCGATTTGCATATGTATTATGTCGGCCTTCTGTTTGAAATTTGAATTTATTCAAAGAATATGAAATATGCTTCATTGAATCATCTTTCCAATGCCATAAGAATAAAGTCATTTGAATATTTCTAGCTCAAGATATGGATAAAACATCATTCAGTGCTCATATGAGTTGATTTTTTTCTGTGTCAGTCCACCGAATTGCATGTCAATTATGTTGGCCTTCCATTTGAAATTTGAATTTCTTCAAAACATATGAAATGTGCCTCATTAAGTCCTCATGCCGCAAGAATCAAGTCATTTTGATATTTCTAGCTCAAGATATGTCCAAAAGAGTATTCGGTGCTCATGTCAGCTGCTTCCATTTGTCTTTCAACTTGCATGATGACTCAAGAAGTACATCATTTGGACATCTATAGAGATATATATGACCAATTGATTGAACATTACTCATGTGTCACATTCCTTGAGTCAAACCTTGTTCTTAAACTTTGGTGCCTTTAACATGTAGTCTTCTCCTTAGCTTCAACACTTCATTCTAATAAGTCTCTTCTTGATTTTACAATTATTTCAATGATCTTACTCTTGCACATAAATAAACATGTTAGTAAATCTCAATTAATCAATATGTATTGTTATCATCAAAATTATCATGTAGCCTTAGGGCTAACACAATTCCGTGCCATTCACATATCAAACCATAGGCACAATTTCAGACAATCACATATCAAAATCATGGGCATAATTAAATGTCATCACCTATTAAAATCATATGCATAATTCATTGCTAGCACATGTCCACAATCATAGGCATAATTCAATGCCATCACATACTCAAATTCATGAGACTTCCTTAACACATCTCATTCAATTCATGAGTTCACATTTCAATCCCATAACTCAAGCTCAAAGCCTAATTTTCCATTCATCACAAATACCACAATTCAATTACCGTAACACTAACATTTAACAAAATCACACTACACAAATATCACATAAAGCATAACAACATATCTATTGTGTTCTTAGAAGGTTTAGCTTACTTACCTTATTAAGCTCCGCTTTTGAATCTCGAGTTCAACCTTAAACATAACAAAATTGCTTTATGGGTCATTATACCACAGCAGAAATTTATCCCCCTTTTTTTCTGCATTTCTATGTTTACTCAATTAATGATTCCTATAAAACAATTTGCCTATCCAAAAATCTACACAATTTTGTAGACGATATTTGTACACATACATGTCTTCCTAAAATTTTTAGAGCAAAATAAGGTTTTATGCCCTCTCAAATCTCACTTAGTCTAATGCTTTACTATTCCTGCCAAAGCATCCTTCAACTGAGCACAATGTCTTTAGTAATTTATAGACTTTCTAATCTTACTCAAATGGTTGCAAAATTTTACATGCTGATATAAAACACATAAAAAATTTACCATACCAAAAATCACATCTTTTTAAGAAGTTTCAGTCATTCAAAAGCAATTGTTTTCATTTGCTATGTTCTGAAAGTTAACATTCTCAGTTTTATCAACCCAAATTTGAAAATTCACAACAATTCATACAGAGCTTTAAATTCAATGAAACTTTATAGTATAAAAGAAAACATGTTCAAGGTTTTGCATACTAGAAAAAAGGTGTTTTTATAAAGATTTGGCTTTCAAATGAAATTTGTTCCCCAAGCTCTGTTTTAAAATAGGGGAAGTCTAAATTTCGTGCTAGCAGTTCAAAAATTCACCAAAAATCATGTACTTTGAATTTTTTTGAATTTTTGAGTGATTCAAAATTTTACGTACCCCTAGGCATTTCTAGTTTAATCAATAAAAATTTCAAAGACAAAAAGCAACCTTGCAGAATTTTAAACTAAACACTATTTCTTATTTCCCACCATCATCAAATCATCCAATCTCCTTAGACCTTCCATAATTCATCACAAACTCTATTTCTTAATAAGTTTTCAAAGGGCCATAAACAACACTACAACATTACAATTCATTCAAAAAAATATATGTCCTAAAACAAGGATTCAAAGAGGAAAGTGAATCATACCTCTTTGCTTCCTACTGCTTCTTTCCTTCTTTAATTCTTAATGTTTTGGGGAGAGAAAATGAGGGCTGGGAGTGTAGGGCAAGAAAACCAATTGAAAAATGGTCTAGAATCTCTCAATCCTCCCCCTTTGATACTTATCTTCATTGGCAAAATTTTAATTCGGTCCCTCAAAGTTTCTAAGCCTTCCTACAAACTCCCTCCATTTCTTACCTATGACATGTCACCCCCTTTCATTTCATGCACATAATTAATAATACTAATAACACATACATTATAATAAAATGAAGGTTAGGCACACTTAGAATTAGGATGTCACAGATTTTGCAGACAATATTTTGCATTCGTTTTAAATCACTTTAGCTTCTATTTTGAGCAGAATTGGTCATTTAACATAATCTGTAGTATTTCCTTTATGTTTGACCTTTTGTTAACTAATGTAAGCAGAAGGTTACACTGTGATCCTTTACGTTTCCTGAATCCCATTTTATGATTTTCACGAATTCCAATCCAATGTAAAATGGTTAGTAGCTGTTCACTTATGTTTTTAAAGTTTGAATTTGGAAAAAAGATTTCAAAGCCTATTTGTCTCTCTATATACACTGTTCACATTTTTGTTCTCTCTCCATTTTATTCAAATCATTAACTCCTCTATCCATTTTCTCCATTTTCAGAATTTCAGAATTTCATTTTTAGAATTTCATTCTAGGATACATTTCCAGACACATATTTTGTTTTTATTCTTGGAGTTTCGTTTTTATAATTCATTTCCAAACAATTATTTCTTAAAATCATTTTCTGAATTTTATTTTCAGAATTCATTACCAAGCACATATTCTTCATTTCAATTTAAATATCTCAAAACAACAAATATATTTTCTAAATCATTTTAAAAAACAAAAATACAAAATTCATAAAGGAATACGCCCTTACTAATCCATAAAATACATCTTACTTTTTCATCAAGACGGCAGAACTACACGAGCTTTTTGAAGATCTTTGACTTGCCTACATTCTGTAATTAATAGTGAAGGCTTAAACAATTATTGGGTTTAGGAAAGTACGAAAGCCTGATCATGCGTGCAATTGGTGGCACTTGGTTAAATTTAAAACTTACAAGTTGCCATTATGTATTTCAATGATTGTTAAAGAAATGAACGCTGCATATAAAATTACATACTTAATTATGCCTGGATGACGTGTTGGCAACTATCTACTCCTGGGAATCATTCAGCTAAATGAATCAGTAATGCGATTTATTCTGCGTAAATTAGGTGATATCAATATTAAACTTATGTAAATATCCTTAATCACCTGTATCATCTTTAAAATTTCAATGCAAAATTGAGAGCAAAAGCACATGGATCAATAATTCTAAACAATATTTGAACAAGAAATTATGCATTCAAATGCAATCATCACAATTACTAAAGATTTCAATAACCTTTCATTTCACTGGTACGAAAATATCTCAACAATCGCATAATTGCTACTTTACTCTTGTTTGACCGCCATAAAAGATCATTTTCTTTCAGCTTACTTATTAAAATGAACAATGGTAATGCTTTTGACCTCTTCTAACGTAGAATTTTGAGGTTTTTATTTTAATTTCATATTAAGAAGTCAAGCTTGACTAACCTGCAAGCTCTGTTTGTTAAATTTCGTGAACAATGAACTTTATTATTTTTTCTACAGTGAAACATTACTTTGGGTGCCATCTGCCACCTAATGTCTGCTTCATGGAATTAGAAAAACACTCAAGTCTGAGTCTGAAAGAATATCTTCAGAGAAGAAAATAAATACATCGGAAGTGAGTGATTCGGAAGCAAGCTAAGCAACTCTCTTTGCAAACATTAGACAATATTACCCTACTTTTCTCAATGGGTGCAGCTCCTAGAGCACTTTATTTTTGGATAGTTTTCAATGCATACTTGATTTCCTTGGCCTTTTCTCAAGATGAAAGCCAGTTCATCTACCATGGCTTCAATGAATCCAAACTGCATCTAGATGGCATAGCGAAAATCCTTCCTAATGGTCTATTGCAGCTAACCAACGCTTCTGAACTTCAATTGGGTCGCGCTTTCTACAAATTCCCATTCAAATTCAATATATCCTCCGCTCAATCTCTTTCGTTTTCCACAAATTTTGTATTTGCAATTATTGGTCAAGAGAATTTTAGTGGCCACGGCATGACTTTCTTCATTTCACCGTCCATGGACTTGAGCGGAGCTGATGAAGGTCCATATTTGGGACTCTTCAACACGTCAAACAATGGCCAATCCACAAACAACATCTTGGCGGTTGAGCTTGATACTGTACCAACACCTGAATTCGACGAGAGAAACGGCAACCATGTGGGAATTGACGTCAACAGCCTTATCTCTAATGAATCTGCAATAGCAGCTTACTTTTTCGATAAAGAAGGGAAGAACAAAAGCTTGGATCTCGCAAGTGGAAATCCTATGCAGATTTGGATAGACTACGATGGAGCTGAAAAGTTATTCAATGTAACACTAGCTCCACTAGGAATCGGAAAACCAAAGAGGCCTCTTCTGTCAACAACCATGGATCTCTCTCAAATTCTCTTGGAGTCTATGTATGTTGGTTTCTCTGCAGCAACTGCTACACGTGTAAGTGACCATTACGTTCTAGGATGGAGCTTCAGCAGAAGTGGTGAAGCACAAAATCTCGATATTTCAAAGCTTCCTTCACTTCCTCCATTAGGGAAACGAAGGGAGAAGCAATTTCCGAATAATTACTATTGTTTTGCCAGTAGTGGCAGCACTAGTTATGCTGATGGCAATCATTGGAGCTGTTTACTTCGTGTGGCAGAAGAAATATGAAGAAGTACGTGAAGATTGGGAAACAGAATACTGTCCTCATAGGTTCTCTTATAAGGATCTCTACAAAGCAACCAAGGGCTTCAAGGACAGACAGCTTATTGGCGAAGGAGGATTCGGAAAGGTTTATAAAGGAACACTTTCTTCTAATCTACAAATCGCTGTCAAAAGAATTTCCCATGATTCGCAACAAGGGATGGAGCAATTTGTGGCTGAGATAGTAACCATGGGAAGGCTAAGACATAGAAACTTGGTGCAAGTCCGCGGCTATTGCAGGAGAAAAGGAGAACTTCTATTGGTCTATGATTATATGGAAAATGGAAGCCTGGATAAAATTTTGTACAGCAGAACAAGACCAAGCCTTAACTGGTTTCAGCGACTTTGGATCCTCAGAGGAGTAGCTTCCGGCCTACTCTACCTTCATGAAGGGTGGGAACAAGTTGTTCTACATAGAGATATAAAACCTGGTAATATTCCTTTAGATGCTGATCTAACTGGAAAGTTAGGAGATTTCGGCCTCGCTAGGTTCTATGATCATGGTAGCAATCCGGCAACCACTAAGCTGGTTGGAACTTTAGATTATATGGCACCAGAGCTTCCTAGAACTAGAAAGGCAAGTGCTAGCACGGATGTATATGCTTTTGGGGTTTGTATGCTTGAGGTGGCTTGTGGAAGGAGGCCTCAAGAGCCTGATATGCCAAATTTGGCTTATTGGGTTATTGATTGCTGGAAAAGAGGAGCTATCGTTGATGCCAGTGATCCGAGGTTGGAAGGCCTTTACGTGAAGTAGCAAATGGAGTTGGTTCTGAAACTAGGCCTGTTTTGCTCTCACCCTAACCAAGAAGCTAGGCCAAGCATGAGGCAGGTGATGCAGTTTCTGGATGGTGATGTCACGTTGCCCCATATAACACCTGATAGCCCTTTGATTGATGCATTCACTGCAAGTGACCAAGCTTCCAATATTGCAGTGTCCTTTGTTGCATTGTTGGAAAGCACTTCCCCCCACACCATGTCTACCGTTGATTCAATCCTCGTGGAAGGTCGTTGAATGAATCCAAATTAACAATATGGTATCTCATTTATTGAGCTGCTTAAGTGAAGGTTATTGACTAGCAGAAGAGGAGCAAAATCAACGCAGGAAAGTGCTTATGCCTTGATTGGAGTATAGGAACTGGAATGGAGTGGAACAAATAAAACAATCAAGAGAGTGGAATCGCTTTGTAAGTTTAATAAAACATGCTTTGTATATCAATCTTAATTTGTTCATAATATTTTTCTTTCGTGCTATCTTTTTTTTTTCTTTGCATGAATTTTGTTGCATTTGGTTAACATATTAAGAGTATGTTTGTTTGGGCTTATCTATCGGGTAAAAGAGCTTTTGAAATGTCAAAAGCTCTAGTAAATTTTTTTTTGTTTTGTTTGATTGCTATCTGAGAAGAGCTTTTAAATGATTAAAAAAACTGTTTTACGTCTACTAGAAGAAGCCCAAAATTGAGGTTTTTGAGAAAAACTCTTTTTGAGCTTTTTTAACGTTTTGAAATGTAAAAGATATACTCATTTAATATTAAATATTTTATTTTATTCTTTCCTTATAACAAAACTCTATTTTGATAATTTAATTATAATAAGTGCTTCTATATTTGTCCTATCAAACAATCAATAACTTTTTAATAAAAGTTTTACTTCGCTTGACTTGGTAATTTAATTATAAAGCAAGCTCTACTTTAAAAAGATCTACTTCAATAAGCTCTACTCTTATAAACCGAAATAAACAGGTCCTAAGCTTTTAGGTTGGACCTAGCTTGCTTTGTAACACCCAAAATCAAATACCAAATATTCAAGTTATAAAATAGAGTAGCCAAAATGAATAATGTAATAGTAAGATTTCACTTTAGAATCTTACATAGTGATTATAATAGGACAGACTTTATGTCACAACTCATACTAGACATACAAATTATAGCATTTATACAGTCATTTAAATATGAGCTCTGTTATTTCTTTCAAAGATTGATCTTAGTATCACACAAAACGGAGTTTCTAATCACAATCACACCATTTCACTGTATATAGATACATTCAAAAATCAAAAGAGGCTCTACAGTATGGCTATGCTAATATAGAGCAGCGGTCTTTGGTTGCCAAGGGAACTCTGTCAGCAATGCCAAAAGTCCTCCATCCATAGCTCAATCTACTGATCACCTGAGGCACACAACAACTTTAATGAGTAAAACTCAGTAAGTAAGCTAGGTGAATATGCAGTAATAAACGATAACAATAGAATTCAGTCCAGTATGAAACTATCCATTTCTAACTATACAAGCATTAGCTAACTCGTTAAAGAAAGAATGTCCCAGAGTTCACTTCGGTTACATTTGCGCTCCCGCGCCGATTTTCTTTCTAGACCTCTATAGGTCGATTCAACCTCACATAAGTGAGTTCACATTTCTCTACTCATCGCTTTTTCATGTACAATCACAATCACATAATGAGGAAGCTTCAATAGTATCAATTACAGTCACCTAGGGGAAAATGCTCTCTAATCAAGGTAGGACTTTTCATTTCACAGTCAGTTCCCATATAGTAGCTCAAGGCTAGTCTGACAATCCGGGTGATACCGGGCCCATGCTACCGAATCTCATCTAGAGAAACACATGGTCCAGACCTCCCCTCAAGTCATGGAACAGTACAGAACAGTACAAATACATTTAGATGCCTACACTTGAAATAGCTCGAGGCTAGTCTGATAATCCGGGTGATACCGGGCCCATGCTACCGAATCTCATCTAGAGAAACACATGGTCCAGACCTCCCCTCAAGCTATGAGAGCTAAACTTCCTAGGTCTTGGCATGCCAATCACGTTTCATCATTCACAATCAGTCACATTAAAGAAGCTCTATATCAGGCTTCCAAAACAGTCACAATATCTCACATTCAAGCATCAAGTTGCTAGCATTTAATAGTGTTACAATCCACAAAATTACATACATACAGTACACAATTTATTGTGGCCTCAGAATAGTTAGCTTACTTACCTCGTATAGCTGCTTTTCGATGCTTGTGATTGACCTAAAAATAAAACAAAATCTCTTTTTAGGTCACCATACACTTGTAAAATATTTCCCCCTTTTTGGCTCTATTTCCATACTTACTTTGACAAACAATTCACAACAACAATTATCTACTTCCAAAAATTCACACCAGTAGGTAGACATCTTTTACACACATACCTCATGTCTCGTTAAAATTTTTAGAGCCAATTGGAATCATTTGGCCACTAAAAATAATCAAATTCATTACCTCAACAATTCTGGCATTGTATTCATTTCACTGAGCAGTGTAGACTTAAAAATTTGTAGGAATTGCAATCCTACTCAATTGGCTGTAAAAATTTACAGGGTGGTATATAACATATATATATACCTCCATACCAAAAATCAGGGCTTTTCAAGGTGCCTAACCCATTCAAATCCATTTATTTCTAACTGCCCTGTTTTGGAAACTAAAAATTCCAGTTTAAACAAGCCAACTTTAAAAATCTATAACAATTCACACAGACCTTCAATCTCAGTGAAAATTTACAGTCTCATATATGACACATAAAAGAACTTGCATACCAAAAATCAGGTAATTATATGAAGATTTGGACCTTCAACTAAAATCGTCTTCCCCTCCTCTGTTCTAAGACAGGGGACATGTGCAATACCATACCAGAAATTCAAAAATTCACTCCAAATCACCTACTTCGAATTTTTGAGTGAATCCAATTGCTATACACTCCTGGACATGTCTATTTTCATCCATAAAAATTTCAGAACAAGAAAATGTCCCCCTGATTTTTGGTAATTTTCGGAACAGGTACTGTTCAGTGTAACAAAATTTCCAGGATTTGAACTAAACTCTCAATTCTAGCTTATATCTTCATCTCCTTACTTAGATGCATTCAAAACTCATTCAAATTCACATCTCCATACAATTTCCAGCATACAAATAACAGTTCTCATACTCACATCACTACACAAGGAATTTCTTTAAATTAAATAAACAATAATACAAAGAATTCTAATTAGAAAATTGGTTCTTACCTTCTCACTCTTTTTTTTTTTCTCCCTTTCTTCCCTTGATTCCTTGATGCTTTGTGTGAAAATTTTCTGAGAGAGTAGAGAGCTGGAACGTGTATGTAAGGAGAGGAATGAAAGAATTCTAGAACTCTTCCCATTTATATATAAAATTAGGCCAAATTTTCATTTAGTCCTTCTCTCCTCCTTTATAACCATTAGACCCAATACTCTTTTAATTAACCCCCTCATTCTTTCATTTATTACATTACAATTCAAATACATTACATATACATTAATACATATGTAACTATAACACATGATATAATGTACACTACAAAATTTAGGATATTACAACTCTCCCCTCCTTAAAAGAATTTCGTCCCCGAAATTCAGTACAATCATTCGAATAGAGAGGGGTATTTGGTACGCATTTCTTCCTCTAATTCCCAAGTTGCTTCTCCTATGGAGTGATTTTCCCAAAGTACTTTCACCAATGGTATGTTCCTCTTCCGAAGTCCATGCTCTTTGCGATCTATGATTCGGATCGGTCTCTCCTCATATGTAAGATCGGCTCTCAACTCTGGAAGTTCAGAACTCAGCACATGGGATGGATCCGAAACATATTTCCTTAACATGGAGACATGAAAGACATCATGCACTCCAGACAATGAAGGTGGTAAGGCAAGTTTATATGCTGCCTCTCCAATCCTCTCCAGAATCTCATAAGGGCCAATATATCTTGGACTCAATTTCCCTTTCTTTCCAAATCGCATCACTCCTTTCATAGGAGCAACTTTAAGGAAAACTTTATCTCCTGTTACAAATTCTAACTTCTTCCTTCGCTGATCAGCATAATTCTTCTGTCTGCTCTGTGCTGCATTCATTCTGTCCTTCACTTTTCGGATGATATCACATGTTTGCTGTACAATTTCGGGCCCAAGTATCTTTCTTTCACCAACCTCATCCCAATGGATGGGTGATCTACACTTCCTCCCATATAAGGCTTCATAAGGGGCCATTCCTATTGTGGATTGATAGCTGTTGTTGTATGCAAATTCAACCAAAGTCAAGTGCCTATCCCAACTATCATTGAAGTCCAACACACAGGCTCTAAGCATATCTTCTAGAATCTGGATGGTCCTTTCCGACTGACCATCTGTCTGAGGATGAAAAGCCGTGCTGAACTTTAGTTTAGTGCCCAAAGCCTTATGTAAACTTTTCCAGAAATTGGGAGGTAAATCTTGGGTCCCGATCTGAAACAATAGATACCGGTACTCCATGTAGTCTCACAATCTCATCTACATAGAGCTGTGCATATCTATCCATAGTGAAGGTAGTGCGCACAGGAAGAAAATGTGCTGATTTTGTTAACCGGTCCACAATCACCCAAATTGCATCGCATCCATTCCTAGTCCTCGGTAGACTCACAACAAAATCCATAGTGATGTGTTCCCATTTCCATTCTGGTATTGATAGTGGATTTAGTAATCCCGATGGCCTTTGATGTTCAGCTTTAACTTGTTGACAAACTAAGCATTGTTCAACAAATTGAGCTATTTCCTTCTTCATACCAACCCACCAGTAGTTATTTCGGAGATCCCTATACATCTTTGTACAGCCAGGATGCACCGAATAAGGAGAACTATGTGCTTCATTCAATATTTCTCGTTTCAACTCTATCACATTTGGCACACATAATCTTCCTTCGAAGTATAATACCCCGTCGGAAGAGATAACAAAACCTGGCCTCTTCCCCAATGGAACTTCTTCCCTCACCTTCTTCAAAAAGGCATCTTCACATTGACTCTTCTTGATCTTCTCAATAATGGTGGGTTGCACGACCAATGAAGCCAAATGTAAACATTTATTCAGCTGAACAATCTCAATAGCAAGTTTCTCCAGATCTTGCATTATTGACCGTTGTGTGGTAACTAAAGCAGCCATATGTCCAGAAGACTTTCTACTCAAGGCATCCGCCACCACATTCGCTTTTCCAGGATGATAATTAATGATACAATCATAATCCTTGACCAATTCAAGCCATCGCCTTTGCCTCATATTTAATTCCTTCTGAGTGAAGAAATATTTAAGGCTCTTATGGTCCGTATAAATCTCACATCTTGCTCCGTATAAGTAATGCCTCCAAATCTTTAATGCAAATACCACTGCTGCCAGTTCTAGATCATGGGTAGGGTAATTCTTCTCATAGTCCTTCAATTGTCGAGATGCATAGGCTATAACCTTGCCATTTTGCATCAAAACACACCCCAACCCTTTCTTAGAAGCATCACTGTATATCACAAATCCTTCTGAACCAGAAGGGATAGTCAGTACTGGAGCTGTCACCAATCGGTTCTTGAGTTCCTGAAAACTTTTCTCACAGTCTTCTGACCATACAAAAGCTACATTCTTCCTAGTCAACTGTGTTAAGGGCGAGGCTATCTTGGAAAAGCCTTCAACAAATCTCCTATAGTATCCGGCCAATCCCAGAAAGCTACGCACTTCAGTTACATTAGTCGGTCTCGGCCACTTCACAATAGCTTCCACTTTATTTGGGTCTACTGAGATCCCATCACCTGAAACAATGTGACCCAAGAAAGAAATCTGGTTGAGCCAAAACTCGCATTTCTTGAATTTGGCATACAGTTTCTTCTCTCTCAATAACTGCAATAACCTTCTCAAATGCTCTTCGTGTTCTTCAAAATTCTTAGAATACACCAAAATATCATCAATGAACACAATGACGGATTTATCCAAGAATTCCTTAAAAACACGGTTCATAAGATCCATAAAAGCAGCTGGAGCATTCGTGAGTCCGAAAGGCATCACCAAGAATTCATAGTGCCCATACCTCGTTCGAAAGGCAGTCTTGGAAATGTCTTCCTTTCTGATCTTTAACTGATGGTATCCGGATCGAAGATCAATCTTAGAAAACACACTTGCCCCATGTAACTGATCGAGTAGATCATCAATCCTTGGAAGTGGATACTTGTTCTTTATAGTCACCCGATTCAACTCACGATAATCAATGCACAATCTCATTGTCCCATCCTTTTTCTTCACAAACAGAACTGGTGCTCCCCAAGGAGAGACACTGGGACGGATGAAACCCTTATCCAGTAACTCCTGTAACTGCTCCTTCAATTCTTTAAGTTCCGTTGGTGACATCCGATATGGAACTTTGGATATAGGAGTGGTTCCCGGTAAAAGATCGATAGTGAACTCAATTTCTCGATCGGGAGGGAGTCCGGGTAATTCTTCTGGGAACACATCTGTAAATTCATTTACCACTGGAATGTTCTGAATACTCTTTTCGTCCTTCGGTGTCTCCATAACACAAGCCAAGAAACCCATACATCCCTTCCGAAGGAACTTTTGGGCTTTCAAAGCTGAAACAATCCGTGGCAATGAAACTATATCCACCCCGACAAAGCTGCACTCCAATCCGAGTGGAGTATGGAATACCACTTTTTTCTCAAAACACTTGACATCTGCATGATATTTAGACAGCCAATCCATACCCAGAATCACATCAAAATCACGCATCTCCAAGATGATTAGATTGGCCTCTAACTCTTGGCTATCTATTTTAATCGGGCAGGATATCAACTCTTCTTTAGCACACAATGCCATCCCCGAAGGAGTAGAGACACACATCTCAACCTCCATAATTAAAGGCTTTACCTCCACTTTATGAGCAAAAGTACGAGACATAAAGGAATGAGTGGCACCCGAATCAAACAATACATGAGCATTATGACCAAGAACAGAGATAATACCAGAAACAACCGATGGAGCCTCCCGTGCTTCAGTGGTGGTAAGGGCATAGACTCTTCCTTGAGCTCGTGGTTCTCTACCCGATGCATTCTGAACTCTACCAGGAGTAATAGGAGCTTGACTGGCTTCAGGACATGATGCAATAAAGTGTCCAGTTTTTCCACACCGGAAGCACGCTCCAGTCTTGAAATGACACATTCCTTTATGTGTTCTGTGGCATGTGTCACATACAGGAAATTCTTTCTTACCCGTATTCTGCTTCTTCTTTCCTTTGCCTATCTCGAACCGTTTGCTATTATTCCTCCATGGCTTCCTTGGTTGAGAACCAGAACCCTTTTCTTTAAACTTGTCAGCTTCAGTCATTTCTTCATCTCTGTCCAATATCTGAGCCTTCCTCAGCACTGCACTGTAGCTTTTCAATTCAAAAGCTGCCACGTGCCTTCGAATTTCTGGTTTCAGGCCTCTCTCAAAGAGCTTGGCTTTCTCCTCTTCTGTATTGATGAGGTGTGGAGCAAATCTGGAGAGAGCCTCGAACTTCCTTTCATATTCTGTGAGGGACATGGACCCCTGAGTTAACTGTAGAAATTCAGCAATCTTCTCATTCTTCAATGACTGAGGGAAGTACTTGTCATAAAACAACTCTTTAAACTGAGCCCAAGTAAGCACTCCATCTTCTCCAGTGTGAGCTCTCTTGGTCATTTCCCACCAATAACTTGCACTATCGTCTAGCATAAAAGTAGCACATGTGAGCCGTTGTGTATCAGTACACCCCATAAGCTCGAATATTCTCTCCATTTTACAAACCCATTCTTCTGCAGCTAATGGGTTTGTTGAGCCTGTAAAGGATGGAGGGTTGAGTCTTCTAAACTGCTCCACAACTTGTATATTTTCAGAAGTGGTGGTGGAACTAGGTTGTGCAGCCTCCCGTCTCACATCAGTCAAAATCTGTACTAACTCCTGGACTGTAGTGTCCTGAGCCCGTGAGCTGCTACTAGTCCCAACTTGCCTCTTCGATCTTCTATTTCTGACCAAAGCAGGTTCGTCTAGCTCCGAGGTTCGTCTCACTCTAGGTGTGGTGCTACCTCTTCTCATTTCCTCCACGGTGGGGTTATCGGCCCTCCTGGGTCGTCCCGGTCGAGACATGACTATCAATTCTGATCATTAGAACAGAATGAGGCACCATATAAATAACGATAATTCTACTAATAATAATAATTAGCACTCCTCATCATATACAACCATTTCAGAGATTTCAATATAGAAATTAAACAATTATCAATCTTACTTACTATGGAGGATTTGGCATGGACATGGTTCCCTTGACCGCTTGCAACAAAATGTCTACAGAACCTTAAACCTATGCTCTGATACCACTACTGTCACAACTCATACTAGACATACAAATTATAGCATTTATACAGTCATTTAAATATGAGCTCTGTTATTTCTTTCAAAGATTGATCTTAGTATCACACAAAACGGAGTTTCTAATCACAACCACACCATTTCACTGTATATAGATACATTCAAAAATCAAAAGAGGTTCTACAGTATGGCTATGCTAATATAGAGCAGCGGTCTTTGGTTGCCAAGGGAACTCTGTCAGCAATGCCAAAAGTCCTCCATCCATAGCTCAATCTACTGATCACCTGAGGCACACAACAACTTTAATGAGTAAAACTCAGTAAGTAAGCTAGGTGAATATACAGTAATAAACAATAACAATAGAATTCAGTCCAGTATGAAACTATCCATTTCTAACTATACAAGCATTAGCTAACTCGTTAAAGAAAGAATGTCCCAGAGTTCACTTCGGTTACATTTGCGCTCCCGCGCCGATTTTCTTTCTAGACCTCTATAGGTCGATTCAACCTCACATAAGTGAGTTCACATTTCTCTACTCATCGCTTTTTCATGTACAATCACAATCACATAATGAGGAAGCTTTCAATAGTATCAATTACAGTCACCTAGGGGAAAATGCTCTCTAATCAAGGTAGGACTTTTCATTTCACAGTCAGTTCCCATATAATAGCTCAAGGCTAGTCTGACAATCCGGGTGATACCGGGCCCATGCTACCGAATCTCATCTAGAGAAACACATGGTCCAGACCTCCCCTCAAGTCATGGAACAGTACAGAATAGTACAAATACATTTAGATGCCTACACTTGAAATAGCTCGAGGCTAGTCTGATAATCCGGGTGATACCGGGCCCATGCTACCGAATCTCATCTAGAGAAACACATGGTCCAGACCTCCCCTCAAGCTATGAGAGCTAAACTTCCTAGGTCTTGGCATGCCAATCACGTTTCATCATTCACAATCAGTCACATTAAAGAAGCTCTATATCAGGCTTCCAAAACAGTCACAATATCTCACATTCAAGCATCAAGTTGCTAGCATTTAATAGTGTTACAATCCACAAAATTACATACATACAGTACACAATTTATTGTGGCCTCAGAATAGTTAGCTTACTTACCTCGTATAGCTGCTTTTCGATGCTTGTGATTGACCTAAAAATAAAACAAAATCTCTTTTTAGGTCACCATACACTTGTAAAATATTTCCCCCTTTTTGGCTCTATTTCCATACTTACTTTGACAAACAATTCACAACAACAATTATCTACTTCCAAAAATTCACACCAGTAGGTAGACATCTTTTACACACATACCTCATGTCTCGTTAAAATTTTTAGAGCCAATTGGAATCATTTGGCCACTAAAAATAATCAAATTCATTACCTCAACAATTCTGGCATTGTATTCATTTCACTGAGCAGTGTAGACTTAAAAATTTGTAGGAATTGCAATCCTACTCAATTGGCTGTAAAAATTTACAGGGTGGTATATAACATATATATATACCTCCATACCAAAAATCAGGGCTTTTCAAGGTGCCTAACCCATTCAAATCCATTTATTTCTAACTGCCCTGTTTTGGAAACTAAAAATTCCAGTTTTAACAAGACAACTTTAAAAATCTATAACAATTCACACAGACCTTCAATCTTAGTGAAAATTTACAGTCTCATATATGACACATAAAAGAACTTGCATACCAAAAATCAGATAATTATATGAAGATTTGGACCTTCAACTAAAATCGTCTTCCCCTCCTCTGTTCTAAGACAGGGGACATGTGCAATACCATACCAGAAATTCAAAAATTCACTCCAAATCACCTACTTCGAATTTTTGAGTGAATCCAATTGCTATACACTCCTGGACATGTCTATTTTCATCCATAAAAATTTCAGAACAAGAAAATGTCCCCCTGATTTTTGATAAATTTTCGGAACAGGTACTGTTTAGTGTAACAAAATTTCCAGGATTTGAACTAAACTCTCAATTCTAGCTTATATCTTCATCTCCTTACTTAGATGCATTCAAAACTCATTCAAATTCACATCTCCATACAATTTCCAGCATACAAATAACAGTTCTCATACTCACATCACTACACAAGGAATTTCTTTAAATTAAATAAACAATAATACAAAGAATTCTAATTAGAAAATTGGTTCTTACCTTCTCCCTCTTTTTTTTTTTTCTCCCTTTCTTCCCTTGATTCCTTGATGCTTTGTGTGAAAATTTTCTGAGAGAGTAGAGGGCTGGAACGTGTATGTAAGGAGAGGAATGAAAGAATTCTAGAACTCTTCCCATTTATATATAAAATTAGGCCAAATTTTCATTTAGTCCTTCTCTCCTCCTTTATAACCATTAGACCCAATACTCTTTTAATTAAGCCTCTCATTCTTTCATTTATTACATTACAATTCAAATACATTACATATACATTAATACATATGTAACTATAACACATGATATAATGTACACTACAAAATTTAGGATATTACAATTACGTATGCAAGATGCTAGAAAGTCATCTGCCTGCTAACTTTAAATTTTATCCTTTAATTTCTCTTTGATGCGGTAAAGAAAACATTAAAACTCAAATGTTCACCTTGTTTCGCTAGGTCATGGGCCATCAAATGAACTGCCTTGACCCTTCCTTCGTTCTATATTAACTAATTAAGTAGAATCTGAAGAGAAATTAAATCGAACATAAAAGAGTCTATAGCTCCTTTTTTTCAATTTGTGTGAAACGGTTATGTTTCTTTGTCTCTATGGTTCCTGTTTCCACCGTTGAGTGTTGGCTGTGCTCTATGATTATAGAATGTGGACAGATTTCACAAAAGATCCGCGTTAGCCTTTTTTGCACCGTCATAAATAAGTCCCACGTTTATAAAAAGTTTTGGGGACATCACATTGTAGCTTATATATGTTCCCCTCTTGACCAAGCCATATGCAGAGGACCTTTAGTTGTCATCTTTTCTGTTCTTCTTTATAAGATGTGAGATTTCACTGTGACTTTGCTGCCTTCAAATTGATTAAGAGGATTACACTAGCTACTTCTATCTTGTTCTTTGAGATCGTTTTCCACTATCTATAACTAATTGATATTAATTATAAACTTCCCCAAATAGCATTACATAATTAATTAGTTACTCTTCAATGACGAATTTGTAGTGTGCATGTATCCAAATAATACTCATTGAATATGATTTTTGCTCTGTCAGTGTGATCTATACAATTCTAAGTTCTAAGAATTAATCTTTGATATGATCATACTGTAGTTACTTTATGGGAGTCATCACTTATTATGTAGTAAAAATTCAACATGTGAGGGAATGGATTTGTAAAACTTTAACCATGAACCAGTGGGCACACAAGTACTATATATTGGGAGACCATATGCTTCGTGTTAAATAATAAACCCAAAAGGGTGTAAATGCAAAATTGTAAAGTATGGAGAAGGAGAATGAGAGAAGAAGCAAACTTACGTTGCATGTATTATCACTTCTCAAGTGTACCTTCAGGTGATACAATGGCCTTTAAATAGAGGCCTAATGTGTGCTCAACTGATGGACAAGTGTATGCTACTTGTCAAGGAAAGTTGATGAAGAAATATGTGACAAGGAAGTGTAGTGCCATGTCTAATATTGAAGGTGGGATTAATGCCGCCTATTTCCATAACACTTTTCAAATAAAGATTCTTGTTTGTATATTTTGTATGGAATTATGCAATTGAAATGCCTTGCTTTAGGCTAATTAATTAAATGATGTTTTCGTTTATATTGCTTGCGTAACTAAAACGCCTTACTTTGGGCTAATTAAATTAATTCTGGATTGGTAAAGATATTTTTAATCCAATTGCTGCAAAATTATATCTTAAATAGAATGTTCATGTTTTACTACGTATTTCATAGCATATATCCATCTTTTTTTCTGCTTGTCCAACATATCTCTGATAAATAAATTTGCATGCATGCCTTATTGTTATGCCCTCATTCTACTTTTCTGTCTACAGCACTCTCACTCAAGAAAGCCTTGTTTCATTTTATTTTCACTTATGTTGCAATGGTGGTTTTGCTATGTCATCACCATTAATTTGTTAAGTAAATATGTTTGTGGTGCTTTATGCTTCCGACCTTGATTCTGCTTACGTTGTCTCTCTTTTCTTTCTCCTTTTAATTAAAGGAGAGAATCTTTTGGAAAAATCTAAAAAATTAAATCCACATATACTTATAAAATCGTCCTTCACTTAATCTTCTGCCCATAAATACTTTTTATTACTAAGCAAAAATTTAATCATCTTATGATCCCTTGGACAAATTTAGCTTAATGTGCTTCACTTCGAATTTAGCTGTGTGAAAATTGTTCAGGTTGTATAATGTCATGAAAATGGTAGATGCCACGTGTTAGCTCATATTTAATATACTAAATATAATATTTTTATATTAAATTGAAACTATAGTTTAAGATTAAACTAAAATATATCCCATATGTAATTATAGGGTGTAATGGTTTCGGAGTATAAAGAAAATCTTATGTGCAGAAAAGATAACTCATGGTCAATGATTTTTTTTCCTTTTTGCTAATTGCATTTAATTTGTCAATTAGTTTACAATATGTTAATATTCTAACACTGCCGTATCTGTATGTAATATGCAATGGCATGCATGTAGGTAGAAGAAGCTCTTGATATGTGGATAAATAAGTTCTGAAAGTTACTAATTAGTTGAAGAATTAATCTCAAGGCTAAAAACTCAAGTCTAAATTTTGGTTACTTCACATTATTTAGAGGTCAATAACTTGATATTTCGCATCAAGGTAAATGTGTTTATGTGAGAATATAAGTAGTATGTCTATTGAATATATGTCGTAAATGTGTTTATTACATACATTGAAATATTCTGCTTTTGTTTCACAAATTTTATGTATGAAAATAGTTTCAAAGTCAAACATAGCAGCATAAACTTCAGGTAAGTTAAATGTTTATTTAATTTCTTCCAAAGAGAGCTCTTGGCCCTTAATACATGACCTGTCATCTATCTACCATTATTTTTTTTGGGTCAATTATATGAAAAAAATGTAAACATGGAGTCCCTTTGCAGGTATTGGAAGTGTCTACAATGGATTTTGAAAAGACTTGGCTAAACCAATTTCCAGAAATGTCTTCTCGCTTTCAAAATTTGAGTCGCCTAGTAGTGCAAGGTTGTGGTAATTTAGATTATTTATTTGCATCTTCAATGGTCAAAAGTTTTTCGCAGCTCCAACACCTTGAGATATGCAAGTGCCCAGCTTTAGAAAAGATAATAGCCATGGAAGAGTTGAGAGAAGAAGAATTGAAAGACATAATGTTCCCTCAACTAAAGTTTCTAAAAATGGAAGATCTTGAAAATCTCACAACATTCTGCACTGAAATGTATGTTGAATTTTCATCCTTGAAACAAATGCATATAAAGAGTTGCCCTAAATTCAAGGTGTTTGCCTTGGAAAATATGAGCACAGACTTATCAGAGGGTGAAGTTGTAAAAAAGAGTTGGATGGAGCATCAACTTTTCTTCAATGAAAAGGTATAAGGATAATTCATCTATTCTCATCTTTCTTGTGTCTTATACTTCTCCAATTATTTTCTTTTTTATTTTGGAAATTTGCTAATTTTCCAATTAAAGCTAAATGTATCAATAATATATTAAGCATGAATATGACAGGTTGCATTCCCCGACTTGGAAGAAATGGTAATTTATCATTTGGATGACTTGGAGATGATATGGCATAAAGACAAACTTGCTTTGAATTCCTTTGGTAAACTAAGCTCCATGGAAATTGAAGGTTGTGATAAGTTATTAACTCTTTTTCCATCTAACATGCTTGAAAGATTCTCAAGGTTAGAGAATCTAGTTGTTAATGAATGTGGTTTGCTAGAAGAGATATTTGGACTCCAAGGGTCAAATTTTGAGGAAACACACTCCATGTCTATATTTCACTTATGGAGAATGAAGGTTACTAAATGTCAGAGCTTGAAACATATTTTTCCAACCTCCGTGGCCAGGATTCTTTCCCAACTAAAATACCTTACGATAATTGATTGTGGAATATTAGAGGAGATTGTTGCCAAGGAAGGAGGAGGAGAGCCAAGCACTTTTAAGTTTGGCTTTCCAAAGCTAGCTTCTCTAGTACTCAAGGACCTACCTGTAGTTACTAATTTTTACCCAGGAGTGCACACCTTAGAGTGTCCGATGTTAGAAGTGTTGGTAGTGTATGGTTGTGAAAGAGCAAAGATATTTCCTTCAACAATTCTTAACTTTGAGAAGACTGTTGACGAGATGAAACTTGATATCCCAGCACAACAACCCTTCTTTTCCGTGGAAAAGGTATGACATCTCTTTTTTTTTTTTTTTTTTTTTTCCTTCTTCTTCTGCTGTGTATGAATAATGTAATATCTTTTAGTTAAGGGTGAAGCAATTTGTACCTAAAATTTTACTCCCAACATCCATTTTCTAAATACACTAACAATTAAGAATTTTTAAATATGTTGTTCTCAACTCAAATCTTAATATTAAATTATTCTTCTGTAGTTGGCATAAATTTAATAAATCAAAATTTTAATTGATTAAAAAAATAAAAAATTTACGAACAATAAGGAGAGAAATCAATTATATAAATAATTTTACTAATAATGTTTTTATTAAAAAATAAGTTTAATAATGATTTTGTAATCAAACTTTTCAAAAAAAAATATGGATTTTAATTTTATTTTTTATAAAATCAAGGATTGATATAATGAATTTTATGGTTAATTGATGATATTTTTAAAATAATAAAGATAGCATAATGAGTGTAGAAAACTTTTTTTTTTCAAATAGACCCACCCTTTAACTAATATGAAATTTGCTATTACAATTTTAACCCTGTGTAAATTAGAAGTTTGGATTGCTGAGTAAATGGATAGGTCTATATAGATTACTCAAATTTTTATCCCGCTCAACATTTCAAACAAACTGAAATTTGATACACTCTTATCAAGGCAATTGGTTTTATTTTATGAAACAAACTACATGTTTCACATATAAATGTGTTTAATTCATTTTTAACTGCGTACTACAAAGATAGTTAATATAATCTTATTATCTCTTTTTTTATGAGGACTATAAATAGATGGAATTTGACAATATAAATTTTTTTTTCTTTTAACATCAATGATGAAATAGATTTTGACTTTCTATAAAAAATTGCCAACCAAATTGGTTAGTTCTTTTTAAAATTCACTGCCAGTCTGAAAATTTTTTACAAAAACCAAAATTCTTTATAAATAATTTCAGAAAAATAATCAATTTATAAAAAAATATAACTTAAAATAGTTTAATTTTATTTGATGAATAATTACCAGATCATCTATTATAATTTTCTTTATCAAATTTTACCCACCCAATGATATTGTTGTCAAATCATATTTCTATAGAGTTAGATGTATAGAGTTAGATGTATATAGTAGCATTAGATGAGCATCAATCATCTTAATATATAAAAAATCATTTCATAAGAGATCATAAAAAGATTGTTTATATAATATCTTGCATACTTACAACATATAGAGGAAACACTCACCTACAATTTGCTTTAATTTTTCTATTACTGGTGTACAGATCTGGCCGAACTTGGAGGTAGTGGGACTAAGCAGTCAAGAAATTATGAAGATATGGTGTGGTCAGTTCCCAAGTAATCTCCTTAGCAAACTTAAAAGTCTCGGTATTAGAGATGATGAATCAACTACTTTTCCACTTGGGTTACTCGAAAAATTTTGCAATCTTGAACACCTCAAACTGCGCCATGGTTCATACAAAGAGTTATTCTCATATGGAGATGTGGAGAAACATGCTGATAATTTGGCACGGATAAAATCGTTATTGCTAGAGAGTCTTTCTGACATGAAGCACATATGGAAACAAGAATCCAAGTTGAGCTCAATTCTTCAAAATCTTGAAACTCTAGAAGTAGAAAATTGTGACAGTTTGATTAATCTGGTGCCACCAACAGCTTCTTTCCAAAATCTCACAACTCTGAAAGTATGTTACTGCAAAGGAATTATAAACTTGGCAACATCCTCAACTGCCAAAAGTCTGAAGCAACTCAGGGAAATGAGTATAGAAGGATGTGAAGGGATGACAGAAATAGTGGCAGATGAGGGAGATGTACCAGAAGATGAGATTGTTTTCAGCAAATTGGATGAGTTATCACTTGTTAATTTAAAAAGTCTCACAAGTTTTTGCCCGATGAATCACACCTTCAATTTTCTATCATTGGAGGTATTGATTGTGAGAGACTGCCCCAAGTTGCAGATTTTCTGTGAAGGAATCTTAAGCACACCAATGTTAAAAACAATATGTCAGAACCGGGAAGATTTCTGGAAATTTGATAAAAGGTATTGGGAGGTTGATCTCAATACTACCATACAACAATTACATTATAAAAGCGGTATGTATTGATCTACTAAAAGTCCACCTTTTTTAAAATATTTTGTATGTCATACGTTTCAATTCACCTTATACGTTATATTTTAGTAATGTAGTCTCAACAAATCTTTAGTGTCACATTTGCATGATACTAGACAGCCTTCGGTCTGGTGGCTTCAGTGTTTTGATCTTTTACTTTTTATTTGGTAAAAGAAGAATCACAGCAAAACTGTTTGCTTATAATTCTCTTCAGTCACCACGTAAGATGCTCTCTGGCTTTTCAAATCTCACGAATGCCCAAAAAGGCCAGTTAGAATCTTTTGCAATTTGGTTGCATATACAGTAAATAGGCGTTTACTTGCAATGATTCTCCAGACTAATATGTTGCTCCCTGAGGTACTAGGTCATCAAATGAAAAGCCTTAGCCCTTGATTTGGTTGAATTTAAGTAAATGAAATGTTAAGAGAATTTATAAGCAAACGAATAAATAATTCAAAATACAAAAAGACTAGTTTTTTCTTTCAACTTTTATGAAAAGGAACCATTAATTATCTATAGTTCCTAACTTCATTATGTGTAGAATGTCCAGAAATCTGAAGAAGATTCAGTTTAATCTTTTGTGCACCATCTGGAATGATTAAGGCCATGTTTCTATGAGGTTTGTGGAAGATTGTCGCACATATTCCTACAATAGAAATCAGCTGGTGAGAGTATGTTCTGTTTTCATCTTCATTGTTCTGCTTTTCCTTTTCTTCGTCGTCACTTAAACTTTGCTCCAAATTCATTTTGCAGGACTCATGTCTCCTTCGTCTGATCATCTGAGGGTGAATGGTGAAAGCTCGACCTTGTTACATCGTATCAATGCTGTGTGATATGTAACTTGTAATAAATCAATGTTACATGTTTTATGTCTTGTAATAAACTTTTTTCCTGTCTCATTTTATGTAGAGTTGGGACATGGGACGAAGCATGCAAGTATGTGCAAGTGCAGATTCATAAGAGAAAGCTGGAAGGAATTACGTAAATTTGATGATGTTGGTTAATGGTTTGAAATAAACATTTGAAAGTTCATTTTAAGCAATATTGATTAGTCTTCTTTTCAGATTTTGTGTTTCTTTCGTTTTTGACATGGACTGATTGGTAGAAGATGCCTATAATGATGCCTTCTAGTTAACGGGTTAATGAGGTCATTTCATCAATATTGTACCTTTTCAGCTAACTGAGAGCCCGCCATCGACGAGTTGCACATTTTATAACACCTAGCTCCTAACATTTGATAATGAAGCTAACTGTTGGCAAAACCTACATCTTCAAATAGAAGCACATATGCGCACACCAAAAAAAAAAACCTTAAAAACCTTAATATGGAGAAAAGTGAATAATTTCGATTAAAAACTGGACCTGGTTGTATTTGGCCAGCCACTCTCCCCTATATGGAGCACCTGATTTGATTTGAGTTGAGGTGAGGTGTCATAACCCATACTGGACATACAGAAAGTAATAGTTTATGCAGTCATTTAATTGTGAACTCTAATATTTCTTTCAAAGATTGATATAAGTATAACTCCAATTAGAATTCCTAATGACAACCACTGCATTTATGTACATTCAAAAATCAAAAGAGGTTCTACAGTATGGCTATGCTAATATAGAACAGCGGTCTATGGTTGCCAAGGGAACTCTGTCAACAATGCCAAAAGTCCTCCATCCTTAGCTCAATCTATTGATCACCTGAGGCACACAACAACTTTCATGAGTAAAACTCAGTAAGTAAGCTAAGCAAATATACAGCAATAAAAATTAGCAATAGAATTTAATCCACAGTATGAAATTATCCATTTCTAACTACACAAGCATTATCTAAATTGTAAAGAAAAGAAATGCTTCAAGTTCACTTCGGTTACATTTGCGCTCCCGCGCCAATTTTCTTTCTAGACCTCTATAGGTCGATTCAACCTCATATAAGTGAGTTCACATATCTCTACTCATTGCTTTTTCGTGCATAGTAACAATCACATATTGAGGAAGCTTCCACAGTATCAGTTACAGTCACCTAGGGGAAAAGACTCTCTAATCAAGGTAGACTTTTCATTTCACAGTCAGTTCCCATATAATAGCTCAAGGCTAGTCTGACAATCCGGGTGATACCGGGCCCATGCTACCGAATCTCATCTAGAGAAACACATGGTCCAGACCTCCCCTCAAGCCATGGGAGTACGGAAGGCTCAAGGCTAGTCTGACAATCCGGGTGATACCGGGCCCATGCTACCGAATCTCATTTAGAGAAACACATGGTTCAGACCTCCCCTCAAGCCATGGAACAGTACAGAACAGTACAAATACATTTAGATGCCTACACTTGAAATAGCTCGAGGCTAGTCTGATAATCCGGGTGATACCGGGCCCATGCTACCAAATCTCCTTTAGAGAAACACATGGTCCAGACCTCCCCTCAAGCTATGAGAGCTAAACTTCCTAGGTCTTGGCATGCCAATCACATTTCATCATTCACAATCAGTCACAATATTTCACATTTAAGCATCAGATTGCTAGTATTTAATAGTGTTATAATCCACAAAATTTCATACATACAGTACACAATTTATTGTGGCCTCAGAGTAGTTAGCTTACTTACCTTGTATGGCTGCTTATCAATGCTTTTGATTGACCTAAAAATAAAACAAAAATCTCTTTTTTAGGTCACCATACAATTGTAAAACATTTCCCCTTTTTGGCTATATTTCTATACTTACTTTGACAAACAATTTACAACAACACTTGTCTACTTTCAAAATTCACACAATTTGGTAGACATCTTTTAGACACATAACTCATGTCTCATTAAAATTTTTAGAGCAAATTGGGGTCATTAGGTGACTCAAAATAATCAAATTCATTACTTCAACCATCCTGCCACTGCATTGACTTCACTGAGCACCATCAACTTAAAAATTTGTAGGAATTTCAATCCTACTCAAATGGCTACACAAATTTACAGGATGGTATATAACATATATATATACCTTTTTATGGATGAAAACAGACATGTCCAGGAGTGTATAGCAATTGGATTCACTCAAAAATTCGAATTAGGTGATTTGTAGTGAATTTTTGAATTTCTGGTATGGTATTGCACATTCCCCTGTCTTAGAACAGAGTAGGGGAAGACGATTTTAATTGAAGGTACAAATATTCATAGAATTACCTGATTTTTGGTATGCAAGTCCTTTTATGTTTCATATATGAGACTGTAAATTTTCACTGAGATTGAAGGTCTGTGTGAATTGTTATAGATTTTTAAAGTTGGCTTGTTAAAACTGGAATTTATAGTTTCCAAAACAGGGCAGTTAGAAATAAATGGATTTGAATGGGTTAAACACCTTGAAAAGCCCTGATTTTTGGTAATTTTCGGAACATGCATTGCTCAGTGTAACAAAATTTCCAGGATTTGACTAAACTCTCAATTCTAGCTTATATCTTCATCCTCTTGCTTAGATGCACTCAAAACTCATTTAAATTCATGTTTCCACACAAATTTCCAGCAGCACAAACAACAATTCACATACTCACATCACAACCCAAAAGAATTCTTGCAAATACATACACAATAGCACAAGAATTCTAAAGGAGAGAAGAGTTCTTACCACTTGCTTGCTTGAATTCTTGTTGAAGTTATGTGTGTGTGTGTGTGTGGAGCTTAGAGGGAGTGAAGGGCTGGAACGTGTGTTTAGAGAGCAAGGATGGAAGAAATTCTAGAATTCTTCCTATTTATTAAATATCATAAAGCACAATTTCCATTTAGTGCTTCCTTACTTTCCTCCTTTCCACTAAGCCCATCATCTCTCATCTATTACATTACAAATCCAACACATAACACATTAATACATATATTACACATGTAACCATAACACATGTTATAATATATATTACAAAAAAAAAAGGATATTACAACTCTCCCCCCCTTAAAAGAATTTCG
Source organism: Boswellia sacra (assembly GCA_013180625.2). Taxonomy (NCBI): domain Eukaryota; kingdom Viridiplantae; phylum Streptophyta; class Magnoliopsida; order Sapindales; family Burseraceae; genus Boswellia; species Boswellia sacra. The sequence continues at coordinate 717,508 of SNVD02013305.1, forward strand.
TCCCCGAAATTCAGTACAATCATTCGAATAGAGAGGGGTATTTGGTACGCATTTCCTCCTCTAATTCCCAGGTTGCTTCCTCTATGGAGTGATTTTCCCACAGTACTTTTACCAATGGTATGCTCCTCTTCCGAAGTCCATGTTCTTTGCGATCTATGATTCGAACCGGTCTCTCCTCATATGTAAGATCAGCTCTCAACTCCGGAAGTTCAGAACTCAGCACATGGGATGAATCGGAAACATACTTCCTTAACATGGAGACATGAAAGACATCATGCACTCCAGACAATGAAGGTGGTAAAGCAAGTTTATATGCTGCCTCTCCAATCCTTTCCAGAATCTCATAAGGGCCAATATATCTTGGACTCAATTTCCCTTTCTTTCCAAATCGCATCACTCCTTTCATGGGAGCAACTTTAAGGAAAACTTTATCTCCAGCCACAAATTCTAACTTCTTCCTTCGCTGATCAGCGTAACTCTTCTGTCTGCTCTGTGCTGCATTCATTCTGTCCTTCACTGTTCGGATGATATCACATGTTTGTTGTACAATTTCAGGCCCAAGTATCTTTCTTTCACCAACCTCATCCCAATGGATGGGTGATCTACACTTCCTCCCATACAAGGCTTCATAAAGGGCCATTCCTATTGTGGATTGATAGCTGTTGTTGTATGCAAATTCAACCAAAGTCAAGTGCTTGTCCCAGCTATCCTTGAAGTCCAACACACAGGCTCTAAGCATATCTTCCAAAATCTGGATGGTCCTTTCCGATTGACCATCTGTCTGAGGATGGAAAGCTGTGCTGAACTTTAGTTTAGTGCCCAAAGCCTTATGTAAACTTTTCCAGAATTGGGAGGTAAATCTTGGGTCCCGTTCTGAAACAATAGATACCGGTACTCCATGTAGTCTAACAATCTCATCTACATAGAGCTGGGCATATCTGTCCATAGTGAAGGTAGTATGCACGGGAAGAAAATGCGCTGATTTTGTCAACCGGTCCACAATCACCCAAATTGCATTACATCCATTCCTCGTCCTCGGTAGACCCAGACCCACAACAAAATCCATAGTGATGTGTTCCCATTTCCATTCTGGTATTGATAGTGGATTTAGTAATCCCGATGGCCTTTGATGTTCTGCTTTAACTTGTTGACAAACTAAGCATTGTTCAACAAATTGAGCTATTTCTTTCTTCATACCAACCCACCAATAGTTATTTCGGAGATCCCTATACATCTTTGTACAGCCAGGATGCACCGAATAAGGAGAACTATGTGCTTCATTTAATATTTCTCGTTTCAACTCTATCACATTTGGCACACATAATCTTCCTTCGAAGTATAGTACCCCGTCGGAGGAGATAACAAAACCTGGCCTCTTCCCAATGGAACTTCTTCCCTTACCTTCTTCAAAAAGGAATCTTTACATTGACTCTTCTTGATCTTCTCAATAATGGTGGGTTGCACTATCAATGAAGCCAAGTGTAAGCATTTATTTGGCTGAACAATCTCAATAGCAAGTTTCTCCAGATCTTGCATTATTGACCGTTGTGTGGTAATTAAAGCGGCCATATGTCCAGAAGACTTTCTACTCAAGGCATCCGCCACCACATTGGCTTTTCCAGGATGATAATTAATGACACAATCATAATCCTTGACCAACTCTAGCCATCGCCTTTGCCTCATATTTAATTCCTTCTGAGTGAAGAAATATTTAAGGCTCTGGTGGTCGGTATAGATCTCACATCTTGCTCCGTATAAGTAATGCCTCCAAATCTTCAATGCAAACACCACTGCTGCCAGTTCTAGATCATGGGTAGGGTAATTCTTCTCATAGTCCTTCAATTGTCGAGATGCATAAGCTATAACCTTGCCATTTTGCATCAAAACACACCCTAACCCGTTCTTAGAAGCATCACTGTATATCACAAATCCTTCTGAACCAGAAGGAATGGTCAGTACTGGAGCTGTCACTAATCGATTCTTGAGTTCCTGGAAACTCTTTTCGCAGTCTTCCGACCATACAAAAGCTACATTCTTCCTGGTCAACTGTGTTAAGGGCGAGGCTATCTTGGAAAAGCCTTCAACGAATCTCCTATAGTATCCAGCCAATCCCAGAAAGCTACGCACTTCGGTTACATTAGTTGGTCTTGGCCACTTCACAATAGCTTCCACTTTGTTTGGGTCTACTGAGATTCCATCACCTGAAACAATGTGACCCAAGAAGGAAATTTGATTGAGCCAAAACTCGCATTTCTTGAATTTGGCATACAGTTTCTTCTCTCTCAATAATTGCAATACCCTTCTCAAATGCTCTTCGTGTTCTTCAGAATTCTTAGAATACACCAAGATATCATCTATGAACACAATGACGAATTTATCCAAGAATTCCTTAAAAACACGGTTCATAAGATCCATAAAAGCAGCTGGAGCATTCGTGAGTCCGAAAGGCATCACCAAGAATTCATAGTGCCCATACCTCGTTCGAAAAGCAGTCTTGGAGATGTCTTCCTTTCTAATCTTTAACTGATGGTATCCGGATCGAAGATCGATCTTAGAAAACACACTTGCCCCATGCAACTGATCGAGTAGATCATCAATCCTTGGGAGTGGATACTTGTTCTTTATAGTCACCCGATTCAACTCACGATAATCAATGCACAATCTCATTGTCCCATCCTTTTTCTTCACAAACAAAACTGGTGCTCCCCAAGGAGAGACACTGGGACGGATGAAGCCCTTATCCAGTAACTCCTGTAATTGCTCCTTCAGTTCTTTAAGTTCTATTGGTGACATTCGATATGGAACTTTTGATATAGGAGTGGTTCCCGGTAAAAGATCGATAGTGAATTCAATCTCTCGATCAGGAGGGAGTCCGGGCAAGTCTTCTGGAAATACATCTATAAATTCATTTACCACTGGAATGTTCTGAATACTCTTTCCTTCCTCCAGTGTCTCCATAACACAAGCTAAGAAACCCATACATCCTTTCCGAAGGAACTTTTGGGCTTTCAAAGCTGAGACAATCCGTGGCAATGAAACTATATCCGTCCCGACAAAGCTGCACTCCAATCCGAGTGGAGTATGGAATACCACTTTCTTCTCAAAACACTTGACATCTGCATGATATTTAGATAGCCAATCCATACCCAAAATCACATCAAAATCATACATCTCCAAGATGATTAGATTGGCCTCTAACTCTTGGCTGTCTATTTTGATCGGGCAGGATTTCAACTCTTCTCTAGTACACAATGTCGTCCCCGAAGGAGTAGAGACACACATCTCAACCTCCATAATTGAAGGCTTTACCTCCACTTTATGAGCAAAAGTATGAGACATAAAGGAATGAGTGGCACCCGAATCAAACAATACATGAGCATTACGACCAAGAACAGAGATAATACCAGAAACAACCGATGGAGCCTCCTGTGCTTCGGTAGTGGTGAGGGCATAAACTCTTCCCTGAGCTCGTGGTTCTCTGCCCGGTGCATTCTGAACTCTACCAGGAGTAATTGGAGCTTGACTGGCTTCAGGACATGAAGCAACAAAGTGTCCGGTCTTTCCACATCGGAAGCAAGCTCCAGTCTTGAAATGACACATTCCTTTATGTGGTTTGTGGCATGTGTCACATAAAGGAAATTCTTTTCTGCCCGTATTCTGCTTCTTCTTTCCCTTGCTTTTCTCGAACCGTTTGCTATGATTCCTCCATGGCTTCCTTGGTTGAGAACCAGAACCCTCTTCTTTAGACTTGCCAGCTTCAGTCATTTCTTCATCTCTGTCCAATATCTGAGCCTTCCTCAGCACGGCACTGTAGCTTTTCAATTCAAAAGCTGCCACGTGCCTTCGAATTTCTGGTTTCAGGCCTCTCTCAAAGAGCTTGGCTTTCTCCTCTTCTGTATTGATGAGGTGTGGAGCAAATCTGGAGAGAGCCTCGAACTTCCTTTCATATTCTGTGAGGGACATGGACCCCTGAATTAACTGTAGAAATTCAGCAATCTTCTCATTCTTCAATGACTGAGGGAAGTACTTGTCATAAAACAACTCTTTAAACTGAGCCCAAGCAAGCACTCCATCTTCTCCAGTGTAAGCTCTCTTGGTCATTTCCCACCAATAACTTGCACTATCGTCGAGCATAAAAGTAGCACATGTGAGCCGTTGTGTATCAGTACACCCCATAAGCTCGAATATTCTCTCCATTTTACAAACCCCTTCTTCTGCAGCTAATGGGTTTGTTGAGCCTGTAAAGGATGGAGGGTTGAGTCTTCTAAACTGCTCCACAACTTGTATATTTTCAGAAGTGGTGGTGGAACTAGGTTGTGCAGCCTCCCGTCTCACATCAGTCAAAATCTGTACTAACTCCTGGACTGTAGTATCCTGAGCCCGTGAGCTGCTACTAGTCCCAACCTGCCTTTTTGATCTTCTATTTCTGACCAAAGCAGGTTCATCCAGCTCGGAGGTTCGTCTCACTCTAGATGTGGTGCTACCTATTCTCATTTCCTCCACGGTGGGGTTATCGGCCCTCCTGGGTCGTCCCGGTCGAGACATGACTATCAATTCTGATCATCAGAACAGAATGAGGTGCCATATAATAATAATAATACTAATAATAATAATTAGCACTTCTCATCATATAAACCATTTCAGAGATTTCAACATGGAAATCAAACAATTATCAAACTTACTTACTATGGAGGATTTGGCATAGACTTGGTTCCCTTGACCGCTTGCAACAAAAGTGTCTACAGAATCTTAAACCTATGCTCTGATACCACTACTGTCATAACCCATACTGGACATACAGAAAGTAATAGTTTATGCAGTCATTTAATTGTGAACTCTAATATTTCTTTCAAAGATTGATATAAGTATAACTCCAATTAGAGTTCCTAATGACAACCACAGCATTTATGTACATTCAAAAATCAAAAGAGGTTCTACAGTATGGCTATGCTAATATAGAGCAGCGGTCTATGGTTGCCAAAGGAACTCTGTCAACAATGCCAAAAGTCCTCCATCCTTAGCTCAATCTATTGATCACCTGAGGCACACAACAACTTTCATGAGTAAAACTCAGTAAGTAAGCTAAGCAAATATACAGCAATAAACATTAGCAATAGAATTTAATCCACAGTATGAAATTATCCATTTCTAACTACACAAGCATTATCTAAATTGTAAAGAAAAGAAATGCTTCAAGTTCACTTCGGTTACATTTGCGCTCCCGCGCCAATTTTCTTTCTAGACCTCTATAGGTCGATTCAACCTCATATAAGTGAGTTCACATATCTCTACTCATTGCTTTTTCGTGCATAGTAACAATCACATATTAAGGAAGCTTCCACAGTATCAGTTACAGTCACCTAGGGGAAAAGACTCTCTAATCAAGGTAGGACTTTTCATTTCACAGTCAGTTCTCATATAATAGCTCAAGGCTAGTCTGACAATCCGGGTGATACCGGGCCCATGCTACCGAATCTCATCTAGAGAAACACATGGTCCAGACCTCCCCTCAAGCCATGGGAGTACGGAAGGCTTAAGGCTAGTCTGACAATCCGGGTGATACCGGGCCCATGCTACCGAATCTCATTTAGAGAAACACATGGTTCAGACCTCCCCTCAAGCCATGGAACAGTACAGAACAGTACAAATACATTTAGATGCCTACACTTGAAATAGCTCGAGGCTAGTCTGATAATCCGGGTGATACCGGGCCCATGCTACCAAATCTCCTTTAGAGAAACACATGGTCCAGACCTCCCCTCAAGCTATGAGAGCTAAACTTCCTAGGTCTTGGCATGCCAATCACATTTCATCATTCACAATCAGTCACAATATTTCACATTTAAGCATCAGATTGCTAGTATTTAATAGTGTTATAATCACAAAATTTCATACATACAGTACACAATTTATTGTGGCCTCAGAGTAGTTAGCTTACTTACCTTGTATGGCTGCTTTTCAATGCTTTTGATTGACCTAAAAATAAAACAAAAATCTCTTTTTAGGTCACCATACAATTGTAAAACATTTCCCCTTTTTGGCTCTATTTCTATACTTACTTTGACAAACAATTTACAACAACACTTGTCTACTTTCAAAATTCACACAATTTGGTAGACATCTTTTAGACACATACCTCATGTCTCATTAAAATTTTTAGAGCAAATTGGGGTCATTAGGTCACTCAAAATAATCAAATTCATTACCTCAACCATCCTGCCACTGCATTGACTTCACTGAGCACCATCAACTTAAAAATTTGTAGGAATTTCAATCCTACTCAAATGGCTACAAAAATTTACAGGATGGTATATAACATATATATATACCTCCATACCAAAAATCAGGGCTTTTCAAGGTGTTTAACCCATTCAAATCCATTTATTTCTAACTGCCCTGTTTTGGAAACTATAAATTCCAGTTTTAACAAGCCAACTTTAAAAATCTATAACAATTCACACAGACCTTCAATCTCAGTGAAAATTTACAGTCTCATATATGACACATAAAAGGACTTGCATACCAAAAATCAGGTAATTCTATGAATATTTGTACCTTCAATTAAAATCGTCTTCCCCTACTCTGTTCTAAGACAGGGGAATGTGCAATACCATACCAGAAATTCAAAAATTCACTACAAATCACCTAATTCGAATTTTTGAGTGAATCCAATTGCTATACACTCCTGGACATGTCTGTTTTCATCCATAAAAATTTCAGAACAAGAAAATGTCCCACTGATTTTTGGTAATTTTCGGAACATGCACTGCTCAGTGTAACAAAATTTCCAGGATTTAAACTAAACTCTCAATTCTAGCTTATATCTTCATCCTCTTGCTTAGATGCACTCAAAACTCATTCAAATTCATGTTTCCACACAAATTTCCAGCAGCACAAACAACAATTCACATACTCACATCACAACCCAAAAGAATTCTTGCAAATACATACACAATAGCACAAGAATTCTAAAGGAGAGAAGAGTTCTTACCACTTGCTTGCTTGAATTCTTGTTGAAGTTATGTGTGTGTGTGTGTGTGTGGAGCTTAGAGGGAGTGAAGGGCTGGAACGTGTGTTTAGAGAGCAAGGATGGAAGAAATTCTAGAATTCTTCCTATTTATTAAATATCATAAAGCACAATTTCCATTTAGTGCTTCCTTACTTTCCTCCTTTCCACTAAGCCCATCATCTCTCATCTATTACATTACAAATCCAACACATAACACATTAATACATATATTACACATGTAACCATAACACATATTATAATATATATTACAAAAAAAAAAAAGAATATTACACACTTCCATCCGGAATTTGTAACTGCAAATCTATTCAGTGTCTTACACTTGCTGGTTGCTCAAATCTAAAGACAATTCCAAAGTTGCCATGTCTAATAAAGGAATTGTATTTGGATGGGACTGCAATAGAGGAACTGTCTTCATCAATTGGGAATCTATCTCGCCTACAATATCTTTCTCTATCTGGTTGTTCAAAACTTGATAGACTACCTGATGACTTTGGAAATTTAGTCGCGCTTCAACGTCTCGCTGCTGATGGAATTGCTATAAAAGAAGTACCGTCATCTTTTGCGCGATTGAAAGGGCTTTCTTTTCTTTCCTTTAACCAATGTAGAAATCTAGAACTGCCTACTTTATGGTGCTTGCAGTTTTTGAAAAGACTAAAAGAACTAGAATTGGCTGATTGTGGTATCACAGAGTTACCCAGTTTTCTTTTCAACTTATCCTCACTATGGTCTTTAGACTTGAGCTATAACAATTTTGAGAGCATACCAACAAGCATCATAAACCTTTCTTGTTTGGACAAACTTACCATAAATCATTGCAAAAGCCTTCAATCCTTACCCAAGCTTCCATATTATAGGAGTCTACTAGCAATGGGTTGCACGTCGCTGCAAACACTCTCAGATTTTGGAATTCTTTCCTACCAGCACGGAGCGTGTTTTAACTTTATCAATTGTTTTAATGTGGATTGGGATTCAATCGCAGACATGGTGATAGATGATTTGCGTGAGGTCTGTCTCACTCTACCGTTCTGTTTTCATATACATGCATGATGTCTTTTTCTTTATTTATTTGCTTCCTTCTAACTAAAATTCTGATGTTGAGTTAACAATGCTACAAGTAATTTATGATTTTTTATGGTGCACATGCAGTGTTATAAGGCATGGAGCGACCAAGCTATTTGTTTTCCAGGAAGAGAAATTCCAGAGTGGTTCAACCATCAAGGTAGCGGATCTTCTATAGAGCTACCACCAGGTTCTTTAAATGAGGAGTTAGAAGGTTTGGCTTTCTGCATCGTTCTGTCATCCCTACAACATCATAGACGAATTCTTGAGTCTTGAAATTAGTCTTCAATTAAAAAAAGAAGATGGTAACTACAAGAAACTTCACTGTCGCTCTGTGTCCTTTTCCGTTGAAGAAAAAGCCCTGATCTGTATTGAATCAGATCACCTATTAATGGGATGTACTGACTTTGTGGACCCCCCTGAGGTTTGTAATTTGGGTGCCATCTTTTCCCTTGAGTTCTATATTACTGACGGCGATGCGTACCTTGGTCCTTTGAGTTACCAGGTGAAGAGCAGTGGGGTCCGTTTATTTTTCAACGATGATGTCAAAGTAGCGATCCAAACTCCTTAAAATAGCAAATTTCAAATCCCTTTGAAGACGAATCCAGCCCAAGGTAATTAATAATTCTCCGTTAAACTGGCTTTGACATGCTAATTAATATACGTTTCTAACTTACAGTTAAATGTGCACCGTTTATTTGAGTAGTGTTATGCATCTAAAAATTTTATGCCAAATCACGTATTCTAAATGCTACAATATTCATTTAAAACTAATGCATCCTCTATCATATCATCAAATCATTTTTTTCAACTCCAATAAATATTGTAGAATTGATCTCTGGATAAGGAATAATAAAATAACTATAACTGTAATACTCTTTAACTGTGTAATCTATTGAAATAATTCCATTAAGACCTCAGATATCGTGTAATTTATTAAACTAATTGCATTAAATTATCTTAAAAATTGCATCAAATTAATTATTTTACAGAATTTAATAATTTTTGAGATGTTTTTATGATTTTCATAATTTACATATAAAAAATCTTAGGGATTAACATGTGCCCTATGTCATGTAACTATTACAAATGTTGTATTGTTTCTTTGTTTTGCAATCCAATTAATGAAAATTATTGTTTTTTATAAACATTGTTTTTTTTCAACACTATTATTATTATTTTCAAACATGGTTAAAACAAGTTTGAAAATAAACATGTGAAGAAATGAAACGCTCGTACTTATCAATTTTCTCAAATTCTCAGGATTTATTTTATTGCATAATGTATAATTTCAAATCCTTCTCTGGATAATTGATGATACACTAACATCATTATGTGCTAAACAATTTATTTTTTTAAAGAAAATACTAAATTGCATTAATGATTTCATCATTAACATGTATAAACATGTATCGGTTTTGTATTAATATTTTGTAGGAGTTGTTGGATAATTGATGATGCATTAACTTTATTATATGCTAAACAATTTATTTTTTAAAAAGAAAATACTGAATTGCATTAATGATTTCATCATGAACATGTATAAACATGTATCGATTTTATATTAATACTTTGTAAGAGTTGTTCCTCATTTATTTACTAACTGCAACAGTAAATTCAAATTAAATTTTCATCAAAAGATGTACAATTGACTTAGATTATTATTATTATTACTCTGTAAGCTAAAGTATTAGAATTTGATCACTTGAATTGAAACTGTTCTAACAGGGTACCAGAGTATCTATGTAATCTACAACGTTTACCCTTGGCACCAGCAAGAAAGGTAGTGAGAGAAATTGTGAAAGATGGTGTAGTACTAAAAGATAATCACCAAAACACAATTGAGTGGTCCGAAGTTGAAGAGGTCCTCTTACCCTCAATTCATTCTACAGATGACCTGTGAAAATCCGAAAGGTTGTTTGTGTTTTCCAGGAAATGAAATTCCAGACTGGTTTCACATTCAAAATGGTCGCGATAATTATTTAGAGTTTTGTGATATGGAGCTACCACGAGGCTCAGTCAATCATAACTTCATCGGTTTGGCATTTTGCACCGTTGTAGAATTTGACCGCTATATTAGTTTTCCCCGCGATTTGTTTTTGCACTGTGAGTTGTGTCCACAATTTGCAACTCACAGTGCATTTGGCTCTATAAGATTCTCATTCGAAGGTCATCCCCGGTGTATCAATTCGTATCAAGCATTCCTGGGATACGATTGTTTTATGTATCCGCATCAATTTCATCATGAATTATCTTCTGATGATACCCATCAATTCAGTGAATCATCCATCAGATTCTCTGTGACAACTTGTTATCGAAAAGACTTTGTGAGCGAACCCGTTTGCTGGATTAAAAAGTGCGGGATCCGTTTATTGTACACCAAAGATATTAGGGATCCTAAGAAAGAATGTTGTAATTTTCTCATCTCTGATGAAGAGGAACCGCACTCCAAGAGCTTCAAAAACTACTCTGAAGGCAAGCCAAGCTCAAGGTAAATTTCTTTACTATAGAATGCTGTCTTTCTTTTAGATCTCAGTTGAGTTAGCTATGTTTGTTTCTATTTTAAGAAAAAAAAGTTGCATAAATGATATTAATGTAATTATATTAATGTTCAGTTGAGTTAGCTATGTTTGTTAAAAATTTTATATTAATGTAATTATGCAATCTTTCTACACTAAAGAATCTGTTTTTGGGGAAAAAAATATATATGCCTAAAAAAGTTGCTCCTTTTTTTAAATTTGAATCACTTATTTGTGCTTGAGTTAATATAATAAATGATTTATGTTTATATGGATCATTAGAGGACCCATGTTCTTATTATAGTTTAACAATCTATCAACTGAACATCATGTTTAATTTGTTTTCAGTTTACTACAACTGTGTTTGGCTTCCACTGCATGTGATGATCAACAACCCAGCAGTATTTCTGTTTGGGATTTGAATGAACACCCTCAAGATTTTGTGGAACCAACAGCGGATGTAACTGCCACACTTAAGCGAAGCCTTGGTGACCAGAATGGGGTAGGTCCCAGTGGAAGTGGCTCTTTTGATGATGAAGATGAGCCACAGCCTAAAAGACTTAAAGAATTCAAATTCTTCTAAAAGGTAGTGTCTATCTCGTGCATTTGTTCTTAGATACATGAGTAAGTCTAGATTTTAATTCGAACCATAATTTGCTCTAGCCTTCTCTCAATCACTGATCTATTCATCATAGATTGATGATAATTAATTATAATGAAACTTATGTAGGCTGATTGGCAGTGCTAAGTAGCCTGCTAAATCTGTTTGTAATTCTATGGGCTATGGTTGTTTAGATAAGAGGTTTTATGTGTAGCATTGTTGAACCTCTAAATAGTTAAGTTTAATGGTCTTTACAAAGATGGGATGTTGAGTGAGATGTTTGAAACATTTGGGTGTCTTGTTAGGTGAGAGCCTGGCTAGACAAAAGCAAACAAAAGTAGAGGAAAGAGATCAAATGATGCACTGTTGTTCTGTTTTGATCAAGGTATGTGTTAAGTGTTATTTGATTTCTGATTTTAACACACGGCTCATTTGATGTATAACTTATGCACAGATATGTACTTTCTACTTCATTGCCTTACTGTGACAATCTATCAAACATGTCATATGCAAGTCTATGAACGTCAATGGTCTAAACTCTTTTTTTTTTATTATTGAGCTATAAATGGATTTATGCAGTATTATCGAACAGTTTTGAACCAAAATGATTTAGTAATAGCAGAGTAGGAAGTTTTAACTTTTGGGGGCAAATTGTCTCTACAATTATCAGTTATAGAATAGATCTGGTATTATTGCATGGTTCACGAGAGATTGTTATATGTGCTTTGTATAGACCCAGATCCATGTAAATGTGCAATGTGTTGAGAGGAACGGGTTGACCTTTATTAAGTTTTAAGTGAAACCATTGTCTGAGGTTTTCTTGTGTTTTGCGACCCCATCAATTGGTGTTATTGCTGTGTGGGTTTACTTGTGATTGCATCTATGATGGTTAGTTTATCCTGCTTGCTGGACTGTTGGGGCTACATTATCTGCCAATAAAGAGAAATAAAAATAAAAATAAAAATGATTTGCACTATTAAAATTAGTCTTCGATAAAATTTTTAGGAGTGTTCACTTCTGAACTTGAGCATTGTGAAATTAAAGGATTTTTTTCAAAATCCAAGTGGGTTGGGAAAAGAATATAGTGGTTGCATTTTATTTCAGTTTTAAGCCCTAGGTGTTTAAGTTAAGAGAATAAAGAAGAACTAATGCTATTCGCATATTGCATCTTAATGAATTTGCTTGAATTAAGGAATATCTAATACCCTAGTGATGTCTCTCCTGCCCGACTTTCTAAGTTTAGAATAAGTGTGGCAAATGTTGTTCTTTGATGTAGCCATGTTCTGGTTTAGTAATAGTGGATGATTTTACAGTGGTCTAATGGAATTAATCAATCTTCTAGTAGAGTTTATTTATTAGCTTTATGTTGATAACAATTTAGTATTGATTATTCATCAGGAGATTCCAAGGATGGAAACACAGAAAAGTCAACGAGAAAAACAATCATCACATGTTGCCCCAACCACTGCCATGACTTCATGTTGTAAGAAGAAGAAAAAAGATGCCACTTTCTTGGGGGATTTGAAAATTCACATTTATGAGTTCATTAATGCATCAATGGATGAACATAGAACTTGTTTTACAAAGACCATCCAAAAGGTCTGTTTCTAGTTTCCCTAATCAACTTCCATGAAAACGCCACCTGTGACCTGTTTATATAAACGTTTTCATTGTAGAATCTGTGTTATTCAGTTCGCACTTGATGGTTTTCAGATGTTTAGAATGTCAAAAAGTTTTTTCAGGAAAGAGTGCAAACGGCAAGGATGTTTAAAGCATTCTACCCCTTAAAACAATTTTGACAGCTTGATATTAACTTGTTTAAAGCCACATTTATTTGCATTTGTCAAAGAGTAGCGTGACCATTAAGAGTGAAATGTTTTAGATTCGCTATCTTCATTAATTTATTCATTCATACGCATAATTAAATCATTGGTTCCATCAAAAGCATGAATATAATTGAATGACTGTCTAGATAGTCCACAGCCATAAAGTGGCTTGTTCTGTTGTACCAGTTGTGGAACTTGCTTTCTGAGTCTTTCCCCGTGTTTGATTTATGATTCCCATCTTGAGTGTCCTGGAAACTGTTGAAAAAAAGTCTAATAATCTGTACACCCACAAAATGACAGCAATTTTTACATATTTTGATAAGTTAAAAAAACTTTCATCATGAATAATAGTACTGAATTTGATTATGAATTGCAGTACATATCCCAACTGTGGTAATGGAGTTCCATATCCTTAAGTGTAAGTTAAACTGCACCTAAGTCATTGCTTGTGCATTCTCAGTGCAGAAGATTAATATATTAATATACTAGAAAAGCAACAAGAATGATAGAACTAACAATCATTTCTCCAGGCGACTGCAGTTACAAGGTGACAGTGAAGGTACTTCTCTTTTCACAAACAACGAACATACTCAGGGAGCTTCCCAATCCAAGAACACATCCATTGATTGGTGATGCGCACACTTTCTTGATTCAGAAAGAAGAACGGTCAAGAATTCATCCAGTCCATCTGAAGGAAGACCTTCCATAATGCCGTAACAGGCAGTATTGTGGAGTGAGCCATAAGGGGCCCATGTGTATAAATTATAATAACATCAGCGAGAGACCACGGTTATAAGGCAACTGATAAGGCATTTGAATGCAAATTGCAACAATCAGAGCACCCTAGAATGGTGATACATTGGTATTTCTGCTTCATGATTCATTGGTTGTGCATACATCTATTGCGTACGCAACATTTTTCTCGTCAAGTACTCAAATATTATAATTCCTAAAATGGATTACTTAAATTCCTAATATATACATATTTGCCTGTAGTTTCTGACTTTCTGCTCAGAAAATATTAGATAAAAGTCAAGAAAATAAAATTGAATTAACTGCAAAATTACACTCAATTTTACAAGAAAAAAAACAAATTGATGGCCTAATAACACATAAAGGAATAAAATAACCGACTAATCTATCCTGCTAGCATGCTCCCTTAACAAATGCATGGCATGCATAATAACTAACAAAGAAATAATAATAATCTTGAATTGCGCCTATAATAAACTCATTGATTGCTTTTATACAGTCCATCGATTCAGAGGATTGATCAATGTTCATGAACTCAACCAAGGTTATCACTAGCAAAGCCTTTCAGACACAACTACGGGACAAGCCAGAAGATTTTCATAGAAAATTTACTGTCAACTATTGATGGTATCAAACCGAAAACAAGGAAGGTAGTTCACATGCGAATCATTTTTAAGGTAAGTTTCACTAGCTGGACTTGTCTCGAGTCGTAAAGCCTGCCCCTGTTTGCTTTCACCACTACTGAATAACAATGTCTGACGATCTAACGTACACGATACTCAGAATCAAGAATTAGAAACCATACATGATATTAAAGGGAAATTATGGGAGTATTTGCAGGACCAGGCTGCAAGGCAGAGCCAGCATAGGACCAGCATTGAATTATACTTTTTCTAAATCATTTAAAATATAAGATGAAAACCTTATGACCACTAAATGTTTTTGGAAAGAAAAAAAATTAATGACCTTCCCTGACCTTCCCTGTTGTCAGTCAATAGTTGTTCATCAATGCAATTAATGATAACTTTACTCCTTTCCAATTTTATCAAATGGTCATTCTCTAATGCTAATTGACAAAAGTCCTTGATACTCTTGAACTAAGATTGCGGTACCACAGTTTTCTACCACGTTGATCCATCTCATGTAAGAAAGCAAATTGGGGCTTTTGGGGATGCGTCTGCCGAGCTTGAAAAACGCTTTGAGGGCAAAGTAGAGATTGTGAAGAGGTGGAGGAGAGCTTTGACAGAGGCAGGCAATCTATTTAGCTGGCATCTTGATGGCAATGTAACTTTCTACTCCTTTTCATTCATCTTTTTTTTTTTAGTAGATGGATATGTACTTCATTGATTTTGTGAACTAATATGAAGAAGAATGTCTACCAATCTAATTTTCATTGGAGTAAAAATCAAGATTATTATTGGCAGTTAACAAAAGCTAAAAAATAATAAAGAATTCAGATGTTAACGTCTACATATCATGAATTAAATAAAAACTCAAGGAGTCCTAATTCTTTTTAACAAGGTCTAATATGAGTAATTTTGCGTTTTGAAATTTGAACTTCTCAATGTATCTCCATTAGGAGCATTAAAATTTCAATTTACATATTCTTTCGGTAGCCTAAGTTGTGCCGATCAATTTCAACATTGCCATATTGAATACCAAATACTAGTTAGTATACTGCTAAGGATCTTTTAATTAACTAACAACATATGCTTTGTAAAAATCATTTATTCCTTTCAATATGGATAAGGATCATCTCCTCATCTCATTTTTACCTTAACTTTTAAGGATCTAATGACAAGTGGTAATTACAATTTTAAAGGATCAAGATTTATTTACTTGAATTATTACCTTATTAAAAACCAAAATAGTGCCATTTTTGTTTTCCCTAAATTTAATGTCTTCTATTTTCTTTATCTTCTCTTGACAACATCGTTTTTGCAATTTCAGTAGTTTCAAATATTCAAGTACCCTTGAATAATTTGATTGTTTCATTGCCATTCATACTAACTAAATAATGTTTCTTAACCAAATATTCCAGTTCTTGGCTTTCTTGCACCCTAAAATTAAGATCATAATCATAATTGTCCATTCTCAAAAGTTGTCAACGAAAAAAAAAAACTTGAATGTACCATAGATATTCTCCATATAGATTTTGAGAATAATAGCGATTGTATTTTTTTTTTTCTAAACTCGATTTCTAGTCATGTGGAAACATATATGAAATAAGAAGAAAATGAAATTTAATTTGCATATAACTGTAAATTTGGAGTTATCAACTTAAATTCCAATGTTGAAGTCTTGAAAATTTTAAACTCTTATGTTTCACATATGTTTGGGAAGAAGTTGAGTAAAATTATAAGACAATAAATTTAAGGAAATGAAAATGGCACTATTTTTGTTTTTGATAAGGAAAATTTTCAAGTAAATAAATTTTGACCTTTAAAAATTGTAATTAGCACTTGTTGTGAGATCCTTAAAAGCTAAGGCAAAAACGAGATGAGGAGAGGATCGATGTTCTGCTCTGTCTCTGTTTAGACCCAAATCAATATAAGTGTAATTTATAACAAATTGTGATCAACACATATGAAGTGATATAAAAGTCAATTTCAAAATCCAATTAGGTTGGGAAATGAATGTGGTGGTGGCATTCTATTCAAATTTTTAAGCTATAGATGTTTATTGTCTAAGTTATAAACTCCACGGAGAAATCAATGCTTTGTGCATGTTACATATTAATGAATTGTTTGAATTTATGTGAAAAAGTAAAAATCCAATACCCTGGTGATTTTTCTCACGCGTAGCTTTTTTCAAGTTAGATTAAATGTGGCAAATGCTGTTCTTAGATGTAGCTATGTAGTGGTTTAGTGCGAGTGGACTACTGGACTCAATCTAATCTCCTATTAGAATTTATTTATTATTTTTATGTATTGATTACAAATGCCTCTTCTCTGTATAAACTTTTTCATTGTATAATCTGTGTTAATCATTTCTCACTGGATAGTTTGGCGTTGTTTTCACATATTCGAAATTTCCAAAGTTGTTGGACAAAAGAGTGCCAACGGCAGGACGTTAAAAGCATTTTTACCCCTTCAAACACTTCTATTCATCGGTGATGTAAAGCATCTTCATTATTCTCCTCTTCATCACTCATCTTTATCAGTTGCTTTTTCTTTTTAATTTTCTGTCTCTTGTATTTTTGGCGTTTGTTAAGAGTACCTACCTGCCTAACTACAAAATGTGTACAAGTGGGGAGCGATTTAAGGGAAGAAATGTTTCTAATGCTTTGTCCTTTTTACGCTTTTGTAAGGCGGTTTTTTCGAAATGCCCATCGTGTACCATTTAAGCGGTGTCGTTTTTCTTCTTGTTGGTCCAGAACGATGTCGTCTCCATCGTGTTTTGACTTGGTTGACTTCGTACAGCGGTGACTTGGGCAGTTGGGCAAGGCGTCGTGATTCCTTTTAAAGGTAAGCTTTGAAGACTTGCAGGGAAAAACACAAGCAAAATGTTGGGAAAAAAAGTTAACATCTAAATTGTGGTCAACATTATCTTTACTTTTTATTTTTGTGTCAATCCGATAATGATCAAGGGTCAATAAATTTAGATATTGTAAGTTGTAACATGATTAGTCTCGTTAATTATAGTTTTGCTAAAAGGGTTTCATATAATTCACCTAAAAAATAAGAAAAAAGTGAATGACCCATTGATGAAAATTAACTTTAGTTTCATGCATTGAATAGCATAGGTGGAAGCCTTTCTTTCTCAAAGTTTATTGTTCCTATTTTAGGAAGTCCTGTCAAGCAATACGTAAATTACTTTTAGAAAATTAATACCAAAGTTATTCAAATTACTAGTAAATTCCAAAACAATTAAAATGCCAAGACAATTCAATTATTGATGAGACTTGCAACAAATTATATAATAAAAAAGATGGAGCTTTTATATTGATCGAGATGATACACCTAAATCGAATTTGTTTATATAGATTTATATGTCGGTTATTTTCAATGAAACAAATGGATAAAAATCGTTTTATTATTTATGATTTACTTTTGCATGAAAGAGTCATATTCGATTGCTTAATTGAATGGATGATGGTAACATTTTTGTGCTTTAGCTCTCTTATTTCTTCTTTGAGTATTCTTTTTCAAGCAACATTTATAAGCCACACTACTAAATATCTATAATCGACAAGAGCCACAAAAATCAAACATTTATCTCTTTAATTTTTTTAATTATGATTTTTGAAACCTCACAGCAACACGTTTTAGTTCACAATTCATTACAAATGTAAATAATTTCAAAACAGTGATAAGAACTTTAGGTAAAGATAAATCCAAAAACATGAAAGAAAAGAAAACCGAAACCACGTTAGTAGAATGCAACAATATTGCTATTTCGAATTTATGTGAGTGGCAAATATATCATAATGTAGTATGTGATTCCATCGAGAAACCTATATAACAAAAATTATAATTTTCACTTATTTGTTTAAAGCCAGTAGAGAGCTTTTGTCTGCGCATTAGTTATTGGCCCATCTGTTACTTATTCTATTAAATGATGAAAAATTATAATCTTAACAATAAAGGTCAATCAATAACAACCATGACAGTTTTTTATTGCTGTTTACTAATTTATAATTTATATAAATTGTTTTTGTTTGTATTATAACTCAAAATATATTTGCGTATTTGGTGGTAAAAGAACTGAAGTGGCTCTGAGAGAAAAGAAAGATGGAGAGAAGCCTAACACTGTAGAGAAAGAACAAAGATAGATTTGGGCCCCATGAAAGATAGAGAAGTCAATACAAAAATGATAACAAAAATAGCCCATCAGGCCATCACATAATCTGGGTAGGCCCATTTTGTTTGTTTTATTAACACAATTTTTTTGATATATAATATTAAGGCGATTTATTTCTCCTAATTTAATTTAAAATTTGAGATTTAAAATAAAAATTTATATTTAATGATATAATATCATTAATTATCTTAATTATTGAATTCTATTTGTTGAATGGCTGAAAATTCATATAAAAAGATTTTATTCAAAGATCACAGCCCCTTTTTATATAACCTATCCAAAATTCTGACAAATAAGATAAAAATATAGTGTTATTTTTTTTAAACAAGTGTAGCTACTTTAATAAAAGGATAAAGTAGCAAGTTATGAAAGTTCCAAAGCCATAAGGGTCAAAATTTGTTCAGAAACCCATAATGAGACCAAATATTATCCTTTTAGAAATCAATTTTAAAAGATTTATAATGACCTCAAGTGGCAAGGTATGACCAAGGAGGGAGTGGCAAGGTCTCACTATGAGGTTCTAAGTCAAACTCCCTATAATAGTTTATCTCATGATTTTAGTGGAAAACCATAACAGTAAGTTGTGGTTGTGCTAGTTTCTCTGGATGATTAGTTATAAAAAAAAATCAAAAATAACATATATAATTAAATTAGGAGTTATAAAAATGACTTCCAAACTAACTTAAGAAGTCTAATGCAAAAAACAACTTGAAAAAAGAAAATATAACTATCCGACTTCCAGATATACTAGATGGAAAGAGAAGGCCTATCGGGGGAGGTAGGCGAAGGTAGCTTGCTTCTCTTCTCCAAGCCAAAGATAATCAACAGCAACAATCATGATGTATATAATCACTCAGGCATCCATTTCAAATGCAAAGTCATTTCGGCTTTGCGATGCAATCGTTAATAGCATTGGGTTGGTCAATGTTTTATTCAGTGGTTAAGAATCCATTAGCCTCATATGTTTGACAAATAATCAAAAGTCCCCCAAATATTTTTAAAATCATAATTAAACTCTTTATCGACTATTTCAGTCACCTAAAAAGTTAACAATTTAGAATAATTGGTTATAGTTGTGTGTTGAGGGGTCTATAAATATTATGAACCCTAAATTGTCTTATAAAATATTAAGTACTGCATATTTTATCATACAATTCAATCGTTTCCATGCATTTATCTTTCTTTGATTTGTTTTCACTTCTTGGGGGCAATTTTCTCTACAGTTATCAGCCACAAACTTTATGCTGTGTACAGGGACGGAGGAAGGAAGGGACAAGGAGGGGCAATTGCCCTTCCTTGGATTTGGAAATTTTTTTAAAAAGATTTATTATCTATTTTGCCCCTTATATAGTCTAAAATTACAAATTTGTATAATAATTGACCCATTATTTTTTTTATTGGTTTCTTCCCTCTTAAGTCTTACCCGTCCACTTTACCAAATCCAAAAAAACACTTTACTTTTTTGTGGTTTCGTGGTCCCGTAACTCCATTTCTTCTTCTTCTTCTTCACTTCATTGGCGGCAATTTACCCATCAATACCCATTCATCTTGTGATGGTCCATCTATTTACATAAAAAGAATTGGAAGTTAGTGTATATTGAGGTAAAATTCTTCTTCTCTTGTCCTTTAGTTATTACTTTGCACTTTTTAAGTTTTCTTATTTGTTTTTACTCTTCAAGTAATGTGCTGCAATTTCTTTTTCCTTAAATTCGCAAGGGTAGCTGCTGGCCATGAATCATGATTGTAGGACTTTATTTTTATATTAAAATTTTTTATATAAATATTTTAATTCTATATAATATATTAAAAAATTATATTGTTAAGCTGTATTATGATCAAATAGAAACCAAACACCTCTAATTTAAACAAATGTTAATTAAATTTAATTATTGTGAGATTGTGGATATTTATAATAATAAAACAATTAAACAAAAAAGAAAAGAAATCCCTCTTTGAAAATTTATATAGACCAAATTATAGATTTTGTTGGCAGTTAGAGTGGATTAGGAATGGGTTTTTGGCAATAGTTGATTTCTCAAAAGCTAATAACTAGAACCCACCTCCAATCAAAAGGTTTTAGTCTAGATGATTATGGTGGCGAATAGTTGATTTTTGTATTGTCCTACATTTGATTTTGATATACTTTTTGGTCAATTTTTTTAATAATTATAATTCTTAATTTTTGATCATATTTCTTTGAGTTCTATATATAAAAATAATTTTTTTCTAATCGTACCATGTTTTTTAAACAATTATAAAATTTCAAACTCTATTTATTTAGTATTTGTACTTTTAAAGCTGTCTATTATTAACATTGAAATAAATTATTATTATTATTATTCTTATTATTTGGTTCTTTTGCACTTTCGTTCACACAAATAATGACAATTTTTTTTGTTTTGAAACAGTATGGAGAAATATTTACAGAAAAAGATAGCTCTCCCACCTCATCAAGAGAGACAGAGTGGTGGTTCTAGTAAAAATATAGAAGTTGCTTTGAGAGATCTTCCAATGGATCCTGGACTACGACCTCGAATTTCAGATTATGATCCTAATATTAGAGATCAAGTCCAGAGAGCACACTTGCAAAGAAAACCTTGCCAACCTAGAGGCCATAGTTTTCCTTCTAAAAAATATGGACAAATCTCACGGCGATTTGTTGCTTCTTGGTTTGATGAGTTTACATGGTTGGAAAATAGCATAGCAAAAGATGTTGCATTTTGTCTTTGTTGCTATCTTTTTAAGCCTAAAATTGGAAATCAAGGAGGTGGTGATTATTTTGTTGGTCAAGGGTTTCAAATTAGAAGAAGAAAGAAAAATTTAAAATCCACGAAGAAGGTGTTAATATTGCTCATAACTATGCTCGAACAATGTGTGAATCACTAATGAAGCAAAGTCATCACATTGAAACTTGCTTCACTCGATATTCTGATCAAGCTAAAATTGAGTATCGAACTCAATTGACTGCCACAGTTGATTGTGTTCGTTTTCTTTTAAGATAAGGGCTTGCATTTCGTGGTAATGATGAATTTGATGGTTAGAGTAACCAAGGAAACTTTCTTTAGCTTTTACGATTTCTTACTGAGCATAATGAAGATGTTAAAACTGTTATTTTGGAGAATGCTCCTGACAAATCTTAAATTGACATCACCTGATATTCAAAAAGACATTGTAAGTGCTGCTTCCCTTGAAACTTGCATTACTATAATTAGAGATTTGAGTGACTCATTATTTTTCATTATGATTGATGAATCTCGTGATATATCTGTTAAAGAGCAAATGGCTGTTGTTTTACGTTATGTGAACAAAAATGGTCTTGTTGTAGAGTGCCTAATAGGAATTGAACATGTTACTGGTACCATAGCTCTCTCACTTAAGGTAACATTTGATAATCTATTTTGTAAGTATGGATTGAGCATATCTAGGTTGCGTGGCCAAGGCTACGATGGAGCTAGTAACATGTAAGGTGAATTCAATGGGCTTAAAACACTTGTTTTGAATGAGAATAATTGTGCTTACTATGTTCATTGTTTTGCTCATCAACTCCAATTGGCTCTTGTAACAGTTGCAAAGAAACATGAAGATGTTAATGATATTTAACATAATTGCAATCATTGTTAATATTGTTGGAGCTTCATCTAAGCGTAGTGATATCCTTCGAGAGAAAGAAGCTCTTAAAGTTATTAAAGCTATCAATAATAGTGAACTTTCAAGTGGACAAGGTCTCAATCAAGAGATAATTTGAAACGTGCTGGTGATACAGGTTGGGGATCACATTATGGTGCGTTGATAAGCATTACTATCATGTTTTCATCCATAATTGATGTTGTTAAGATAATTGCACAAGATGGAAGCTCTGAACAAAGATTTCATGCCAAGCATATTTCAAAGATGATGCAATCATTTAATTTTGTGTTTATTCTCTTTTTTATGAAAGATACACTTGGCCTTGCAAATGAATTGTCTCAAGCTATTCAAAGAAAAGATCAAGATATTGTGAATGCTATGAAATTGGTTAGTGTATGTAAAGATGGATTGTAAATGATGAGGGAGAAAGGATTGGATATTTTACTAGGTAAAGTATATTATTTTTGTGTTAAGCATGACATTGATGTCCCTTACATGAATGACAAGTTTATAATTGAAAGGCAGTCTATGCGTAATGCTCCAGAAATCACAAGTATGCATCATTATTGAATTGATTTGTTTTACACTATTTTGGATATGCAACTTCAAGAGCTAAACAATCACTTCAATGAGGCAAATACTGAGTTGCTTTTGTGTATAGCATGTTTATGTCCATATGACTCGTTTGGTGCTTTTGATAAACAAAAATTGATGCGATTTGCTGAATTCTATCCTAATGATTTTTCTGAAATGGAGCTCGTGGCACTTGATATTCAACTTGATGTTTACATTATGGATATGCGCTCTACCATTGAATTTTCAGGATTGAAAGGAATTGGGGATCTTGCAAAGAAAATGGTTGAGTTCAAAAAAGATATTGTGTATCCATTAGTTTGAAAGTTATTAACATTAGCATTAATTCTTCCAGTTGCTACAGCCAGTGTTGAGAAGGCCTTTTCAGCAATGAATTTTGTCAAGAACTGTCTTCAAAATTGGATGGGAGATCAATAGCTGAATGATAACTTAATTGTATATATAGAGAAGGATGTATTTGATGCTATTGATAATTAAGTTATCATTCAACGCTTTCAAAATATGAAATCACGTCGAGAACAATTGTAAAATTGAAAATGTATGAATGGATATCACTATTTTTCTTTATTGTTTTATTATCATTTTAAATTTTATTGTTGTTTGGATTTGCCCCTCCTTGGTAAAAATCCTGGCTCCGTCTATGGCTGTGTAGGTCCAGATCAATGTAATTTTAAACATGCAATGAAGTTATAAGTGAAACCAATGGCTAAGGAAACTTCGTTTATTGAAGGAGTTGTAGAATAATTTTGCTACATTACATTGACCCAGATTAATATATTAGAGTGATGTTATACCTACAACTCATTTATAATCAATCTTTCTTACAATTTAAGTTGGTAAAAAAGTAAAAATGAATGGCGTTTATATTATATAACATGAATAATTATCCTTATACTAATATTTTAATATTTTGCTCATTCAAGTTGTAAAATAAATTAATTGTAAATAAGTTATTAGTGTAATATTAATCAATATATTAGTATCCTACTAGATTGGAAACTAACAATTAATTTAACCATTAGTCTTGATTAAAATTATAAAACTGTTTGATTACTAATAGTATCAATTTTAACCACTTATTAGAAAAAATTAATTTAAAATATTTTACGAAAAGAGCAACTATTTTATTCTCAAATTCATAAAAGAATTTTAATCCCGAATGAATATTATCTTTGTTAAGCAACTCCTAAGTGATCTGATCAGCTCATTACTTATATATAATCTCTAATGAATATATAGCTGATTATAGCCCGTAAGGCCTAAAATTCATGGTAAGGCCATGAAGCTTGGTGGAAATTTCAATGCTCTTAAGGGTTCAGTTTTTCTTCTGTTCTGGGTCACAGAAATTCCCCTTGAAGCTCCACGGAAGGATTGTTAGATATTTTTTTGGGGTATTCCATTGACCCAGGCCAATATATCAATATGCCACTAAATTAGAGACTAACTGCAGCGACCTTGACCGATTGTCTCTCTCCATTAAACATTATTAATTTTTTTGACTTTTATATCTTTGTTTCATTTTGATAGAATGAAAATTAATTTAACAATGGTTTTATATATTCAAAATCGAGAAAATAATTTCTAAAATCCAGAAAAATGGCATTAAATAGCAATAAAAAGACTTGGATTGAATTGACTTTTGTCTTTGAGCCGTTACATTTGAGATGCTTTCCGTTAAATTTTGCGCCATTTCTCATTTCTAATTCAGCAGGATAAGATATAAACCTGTGTTGACTTGACAACGACTTTGTAAAGTTGAAGTACAGTGTTAAAATGAAGCTTCGTTGAAGGTCCTGGTAGATATATTTATTTTCGTGAAGAATGTCCAACGTACCCTCATACGTAGCTAAATGTGAAAACAAAATGGAGCACACAACAAACAACAAAGAGAAAACAAGTAAAAACAAAGAAGGTACACAATAATTTATATTAATTCAGACTACG
The DNA here is from genome assembly GCA_013180625.2 of Boswellia sacra. Classification (NCBI taxonomy): domain Eukaryota; kingdom Viridiplantae; phylum Streptophyta; class Magnoliopsida; order Sapindales; family Burseraceae; genus Boswellia; species Boswellia sacra. The sequence continues at coordinate 742,264 of SNVD02013305.1, forward strand.
TAAGTGATTCTACACTCAGCTACTAGTGTTGAATAATTCATTACGGAATATCATAGAGTTACAAGATTGTTTTAACAAATGAAAGTTATTCAAATTAGTAGTAAATTCTAAAACGATTATAATGTCAATACAATTCATTTGTGGATGAGAGTTGCAACAATTTTTATAATTGGAAAAATAGAGTTTTTATGTTGATCAAGACGATAGATCTAAATCAAATATGTTTATATATTATTAACATATAGGTTATTTTTAATGAAACAAATAGAAAAAAATCATTCTATTATATTTGATTTATTTTTGTATGAAAGACTAATGTCGATTGCTTAATTGAATGGATGATGATGGTACTATTTTTGTGCTTTACCTCTCCTATTTCTTCATTGGGTATTGTTTTTCAAGCAACATATATAAGCGACATAACCAAATATCTATAATGAATAAGAGCTATAGAAACCAAATGTTTTATTCATTTATTTCAATTTTTGAAACCTCATGTCAACATTTTAGTGTTACGATTCATTACAAATGGAAATAATGTTCCTAAACAATGGTAAGAATTTTAGGTAAACATAAAGACAAAAACACCGAAAGAATAGAAAGAAAACTATGTTATTAGATAGAATGCAACAAATTTATGTGAATGGCAAAATATATCATAATTACAGCATGTGACAGCCATTAAGAAACGTAAATAACACTAATTTATTTTCACTTTTTTTTTGAAGTATAGTAGAGAATTTTTTTTTTTAACATATAACTTAATGGTTGCAAATGAAATAATAGTTGTGAGAGAAGAGAAAGATAGAGAAGAAGCCCTTCTCTGTAGAGAGAGAACAAATATAATTTGGTCCCAATTGAATATATGTTTCGTAACATGAGTATCAATCAAACAATTCAATGCAAAAGAAGTAGCCGATTGGGCCATCACTTATTCTATCGTGGGCAGGCCACCTATCTTTCTTTTTACTACCACAAATATTTGATATAATGTTATTGTCACTTTTTTTTTTCTAACCTCATCTAATATTTGAGACTTAAAAAATAAAAAAATTGTATTTAATTATGCAAACTCATTAACCATATAAATTATTAAATTACATTGGTTAAATGGTAAAACATCGTAATTTTTTTTACAAGTATAAATAGTTTAATAAAAAGATAATGTAAAAAGTTATAAAATTTTCAAAGCTATTAAGATATCAAAAATTTATCTTAAACCCCGTAATGACATTAAGAATTCTCCCTTTAGAAATCAATTAGACTTATTATGAAAGCTTTGAATATTCAAAAGAAACAATATCATTGAACCTCTTCGAAGTATAAATAATTTAATTAGACTTTTAATGCTCTGTGTAGACCCAAATCAATGTAAACATGCACTGGGCTGGAAGGTAGTAGTTAACTTCTTCAAAGTTATGAGCAATGCCGATGGCTGAGGACAGGTAACGAAGCTTTGTGGAAGCAATTGTTGTGGCATTACATTGATTAGGAACTAACAACAGTATTGATCGTTTGCTCGAACTAAAACATTGATTTGTTTCGACTATTAAAACATCAATATTATTATGTTGGAATAGAAATTAGTTTATTAATAATTTTAAATATTCGTAATTCAAAAAAGAATTTCTAAAATGTTTTTAGGAAATTAGCAGTTGAGGCCAAAAAGATTATGAGAACTAAATTCAAAGAATCAACTTAATTCCAAATCAAATTGAACACAAGAAAATGAATCATATTAAGAAAATTAAATAGAAGGAATAGAAGAAATTAAATTTCTTATTTTATGAAACCTTAATTGTGAACATGTCTTTTTATAAAACCCCAAAGGAAGTAAACGCTACTTACCCTTTGAATAAAAAACTAAAATTTTTTTTTCTTAGATCTAAATAGTTCTTAATATTAATGTTTTGTGGATTTGAATTTTTTTCTTTTTCCTTGCATTTTAAAAAGGTTAACCTAAATATCTAAGTAATTCATATTTGCTCTTATAATTGTCAAGTACTTTATAAATCTATTCTATATTCACATAATAGACATTTGAAAAATTGGAAAGAGTTAAATGAAGATTATGAATTTATCTAGTATAATTAATTTTTTAATTACTATATCTGAATTAATTTTACATTTGTATTTGATTAATTAATTAATTAATTAATTTATTTAAATTCATTTACTGATTCATCTCTTCTTACAGCGAAGTGTACAAACTCTGCCCGACCAAACCTGAAATTTTGAAGAGTATCAGAAGCGCACAAGTCACTAAGTCTCTGTTATTTCTTATTTCCAAATCCCGTTTTCTGTTTTACACATTTTTCAATACAATTTATATTTAATCTCAGCCACATATTCTTTTCAAAATTCAAAATAATTCAAAATCAACCACATATTTCTAAATTCAATTAAAAATAAAAATACTGAATTTAAAAAAGAACACAGCCTAAGCATTTAACTTGATTATTCAGTAACTTGAAAATCACGTAGTGTTGAGTTGACCATGACCACGAAAATTTAAAATTCATTTTGTGGACACAAAGAAGAGCAGAGAAAAATAAAGCAAGGAAGTGAAGCAGGTGGGGGCGGGACCACTTCCTTTAATTTGAAAATGGAGGAAAGAAGACTGAGTCACTGAGGCATCAACAATCCAACTTCGCCGGAAGTACGTGGTGGACTTTACTGACTTCTTGAGGAAGTGGCCTAGTAATTTCATTCCTTTTAACTGCACGCGTTGGAGAGTAGAGCCCGTTCAAAACCAAACCGTGTCATACGGATAATTTAATAAGGTTAAGACCCCTGAACCACACTTGAACTCCCAAGTTTCGGAAATGTGCAAAATCTCCCCTGCCATCAATAGCTTAGCTGTTATTAAAAATAAATACCTGTTTTCAAATCGGCGTTGATCTTCAGCATCTCGTCAGCCAAGTTCAGATCTGCGTCTTCTGGGCTAGCTCCCTCCCGTCCATCAATATCACTCCGCTTGGTGAATATCTTGTTAATTTGCAAATTGGGTAATGATTCTTTCATTTGTACATATTTACTTTTCTAGTAGAGAGTTAAATTTGTGATAGATATTTTTGCTACGCAGCTTGATCAGCAGGAAACTAGTGGAATTAATATTCTTGCATATTTTGTCTTCTAACTTTGTTACTGTTGGTTTTCTTTTGCAGCCCATCTTATAGATCTGAAAATTAAGTCGATGTTCATGGCTTCTTCTTCAATGATCACCACTACCCCTCAAAACAAGTATCAGGTTTTTCTTAGCTTCAGAGGCGAGGACACCCGCCACAATTTCACCAGTCATCTCTACGAAGCTCTCCGTTTGAAAACGGTTGTAACTTTTATAGATGATGAACTTAAGAAAGGAGATGAAATTTCTGCCTCTCTTTTGAGAGCAATACAAGAATCAATGATTTCTGTTATCATTTTCTCAAAAACCTATGCATCCTCCAGATGGTGCCTTAACGAAGTCGTAGAGATCATCAAATGCATGAAGACGTCAGGACAGATCGTAATACCAGTTTTCTACCACGTAGATCCATCTCAGGTAAGAAAGCAAAGTGAGGAATTCGGGAAGGAGTTTGCCGTGCTTGAAGAACGCTTTAAGGACAGAGTAGAGACTGTGCAGAGTTGGAGGAGTGCTTTGACCGAGGCAGGCAATCTATCCGGCTGGCCTATAGATGGCAAAATGTAATTTTCTACTCTTTTATACATTTCCTAGTTTCAGCTTATTTTTTCTTTTTACTTATAGATATGTGTTTCATTATTTGTTGAAGACATCTTTTAGGGGGCAGAGTACTCTCCAGATCTAATTCTTACTGGTAAAAAATCAAGATTATGATTGGTAGTTTAAAAAAAAAAAAGGGAAATCGGCCATTAATTAATTATATAGCAAATCAGGACGTCCAAATTCATTCTTAACAAGGTCTAATATGATGTGATTTTGCATTTCGAAATTAAAATTTACTAATTACATCTTCTTGTTAAAAATCCTTTACTCCTTCAAATAACCAGTAACTTATAACACCTTTTCATTTTTTTGGACAATATTTTAATTAATAACATTGCAGGGAGAGAAGAGAATATTTAATTTGGAAGAAATTCCAATTGAGGAGGTGGAGTGTTTGATCATTAATATCAGCTAAACCTCTTCACTAAAATCAGCTAGTGTAATTTTGAAATTAATTATCAATTATCACTCTACCCTTCTAATTTATAAGTGCTTAATTATTAATGTTATAATTTTATATTTGTTAGGTATGAAGCCAAATGTGTAAAGGAAATTGTCAATGATATTCTGAAGAGATTGGGGAGTTCTATATCTCCAAGTGATTACAAGGATTTGGTTGGAGTAGAATCAAATATCGAGAAAATTGAATCATTATTGAATGGTCATGACCGCTCCATAGGAATTTGGGGCATTGGTGGTGTAGGCAAAACAACTATTGCCCGCATCGTGTTCAATAAAATTTCTTGCCACTTCCACAAAGCTCACTTCCTTCAAAATGTTAGGGAAGGAATGGAGGCTCCTAATGGATTACTTCACATGCGGAAAGAACTTCTAAATGCTATATTAAGGGAAAAACATGCTAATATAGAAAGCTCCACCACAAAACAAAGGCTCAGTCTAATGAAGATTTTAATTGCTTTCGATGATGTGACATCTCCACAACAAATAGAAGATCTTATTGGAGATTTTAAAAACCTGAGTTCAGATAGTCGAATTATGATAACTACAAGAGATAGACAAGTGCTTCACAATTGTGGAGTAGATCATTTGCATGAGGTCAATACATTATCTACTTTAGAAGGTCTTCAACTTTTTGGACAGCATGCCTTTAAGCTAAACTATATTCCACAAGAGTTCAACATGTTGTCTAACAAGTTAGTATGTTATGCTAACGGTCTTCCATTAGCTCTTAAAGTATTGGGTCGTTATGTATTTGGCAAGCCCAAGGAGTTTTGGGAAAGCGCAATAAGGAAGCTACAAAAATCCCCTCTTTCGGATATTGACAGTGCGCTAAAAATAAGTTATGATGGACTTGAAGTTGAGGAGCAAGACATATTTCTAGATCTAGCATGTTTTTTCAAGGGGATGAATAGAGATCTGGTAATGGATATTCTAGATGCTTGTGACTTGGATGCTAAGTGCGGAATAGATCGTCTTATTGACAAGTGTCTCATAACTACTTCATTTGATGGTATGATAATGATGCATGATTTGATTGAGGCGATGGGAAGACAGATTGTTATGAGAGAAAAGGATCTTGACAAGCGCAGTCGTTTATGGAGTCACAAGGACATCAAAGATGCATTAACACAAAATAAGGTGAGACTTAAAAGCCAATTACTTTGAGTTTTAGTTTTAACTCTGTCTGATCAAATCAAACATTAGCTTGGAGAATATGATTTCGATCTTTCCCAAGGAGATGAAGAGGTTGGGTGTGGTGGTGTCTTGGAGTAAATCTCTCTCTCTCTCTCTCTCTTTCTCTCTCTCTGTATATATATATATATATATATATACATGCTTAAAAGTTTGATGCAATTAAGTTTTTGAAGTAAGCTTTTAGGGAATTTGATTGTAGTTTATTGATTCATCTTCATTATCAGGGATCCGAAGCAACACGAGGCATATGGTTTGACAAGTTTGAAAGGGAAGATATAATGCGCTTGAAACCTTTTGCGTTCTCCAAGATGTACCGTTTGATGTTTTTGAAAGTATCTACAGGTTTTAATAATAGGGTGAATGGTTTTTCAAACATTGAATCTGATATCACAGAATTGAGGTATCTTCGTTGGCCTGGATACCAATGCAAATCATTGCCATTGAATTTTTGGGCAGAGAATCTTGTCTCACTTGAGATGAAGAATAGCAATCTTGAACAACTTTGGAGCGGTATCCAGGTATATTTTAATTTTATTTGACAATCATCCTTTTCGTAGATATCAAAATCTTCATAGTCTTTGTTCATCATTTCATTTTCTTTTGCAGAACCTTGTTCGTTTAAAATACGTTGACCTCAGGAACTCGATGCATCTGCTTAAGATTCCAGACCTCTCAAAGGCCACTAATCTTGCGAACCTGAATCTAGATGAGTGTGCAAGTCTGATTGAGATCACTCTTCCACCTACTCAAAATCTCAAACTTGTTAATTTGAGTCTAAGAAATTGCAAAAGCCTTAGACGTCTTCCACCCGGCATTCAAGCAAAATCTCTCACTCTCTCTGGCTGCACAAGTCTTGAGGTATCTCCAAAGATGTCATGTGATATGGTAAAATTGGGTTTAGATGGAACTGCAATTAAAGAATTGTCCTTTTCAAACGAATATCCTGTTAATCTAACTCAATTGAATCTTGAGAACTGTTCAAGGCTTGAGACACTTTCATTTGGAATTTGTAACTGGGAATCTCTTCTGTATCTTACACTCTCTGGTTGCTCAAATCTAAAGACAATTCCAAAGTTGCCATGTCTAATAAAGGAATTGGATTTGGATGGGACTGCAATAGAGGAACTGCCTTCATCAATTGGGCATCTATCTTACCTAGAAAGGTTGAGTCTCGAGAAATGTTCACTGCTTAATCATCTTCCAAACAACATTTCGAATCTTAGATCTCTAGAATATCTTTCTCTCTCTGGTTGCTCAAATTTGAAGATGCTTCCAGAGTTTCAGAATTCTCAGATGAGAAGGTTATATTTAAATGGAACTGCAATAAAAGAGCTGCCGTCTTCAATTGAGAATCTGTCTAGTCTACTCGCTTTGGAGGTTAAAAAGTGCTCAAGCCTTGAGAGTCTCCCGGAAATAATTTGTAAGCTGAAGTCTCTTCAACAGCTTCATCTTTCTGGTTGTTCAAAGCTTGATAGACTACCTGCTGACTTTGGAAATTTAACCGAGCTGAGAGTTCTCAAAGCCGATGGAATTGCTATAAAAGAAGTACCTTCATCTTTTGTACGATTGCAAAGCCTTAGTTCTCTTTCCTTTAATCGATGTAGAAATCTAGAATTGCCTACTTTATCATGTTTGCAGTCTTTGAAACGCCTACAAAAGCTAGAATTGGCTGATTGTGGCATCACAGAGTTACCCAGTTTTCTTTTCAACTTATCCTCACTGCGGTCTTTAGACTTGAGCTATAACAATTTTGAGAGCATACCAACAAGCATCATAAACCTTTCTTATTTGGACACTCTTACCGTAAATTATTGCGAGAGCCTTCAATCCTTACCCAAGCTTCCATATTATAGGATTCGTCTACTAGCAATGGGTTGCACGTCGCTGCAAACACTCTCAGATTTTAGAATTCTTGCCGACCGTGAGGACGTGTGTCTTAACTTTATCAATTGTTTTAATGTGGATTGGGATTCAATCACAGACATGGTGAGAGAAGATTTGCATGAGGTCTCTCTCACTCTACCGATCTATTTTCATATGCATGCATGATGTCTTTTTCTTTATTTATTTGCTTCCTTCTAACTAAAATTCTGGTGTTCAGTTAACAATGCTACAAGCAATTTATGATTTTTTATGGTACACATGCAGTGTTTTAAGGCACGGATAGACCAAGTTATTTGTTTTCCCGGAAGCAAAATTCCAGAGTGGTTCAACCATCAAGGTAGCGGATCTTCTATAGAGCTAGGACCAGGTTCTTTAAATAAGGTGTTAGAAGGTTTGGCTTTCTGCATCGTTCTGTCATCCCTACAACATCGTTTTCTTAGTAAAGACGATTTCTTTTGTCTTGAAATGGAGCTTCAAGTAAATAAACAAGATGGTAACTACGAGTGCCTTTACTGTCGCACTGTGTACTTTTCCGCTGAAGATAAAGCCTTGATGTGTATTCAATCAGATCACCTATTAATGGGATGTACTGCCTTCGACGACCCCGCTGTGGTTTGTAATTTGGGTGCCACCTTTGAGTTCAAGATTACTGAAGACTATGAGCGCGATGATCCTTTAAGTTACCAGGTGAAGAGCGGTGGAGTCCGTTTATTTTTCACCGATGATGTCAAACAAGCCGATCCAAACTCCTTAAAATTGCAAATTTCAAATTCCTTTGAAGAGGAATCCAGCCCAAGGTAATTAATAATTCTCCATTAAACTGGCTTTGACATGCTAATTAATATACATTTTTAACTTAAATGTAAATGTGCACCATTTATTTGAGTAGTGTTATGCATCCAAAAATTTTATTCCAAATCATGTATCCTAAATGCTACAATATTCATTTAAAACTAATGCATCATCTGTTATATCATCAAATCATTTATTTCAACTCCAATAAATATTGTAGAATTGATCTTTGGATAAGAAATAATATAATAACTTAACTGTAGTACTCTTTACCTGTGTATAAATCTATTAAAATAATTCCAGTAAGACCTCAAATCTCGCATAATTTATTAAACTAGTTACATTAAATTATCTTAAAAATTGCATCAAATTAATTATTTTACTGAATTTAATAATTTTTTATATGTTTTTAAGATTTTCACAATTTACATATACAAAATCTTAGGGATTAACATTTGCCCTATGGCATGTAACTATCACAAATGTTGTATTATTTCTTTGTTTTGTAATCCAATTAATGAACATTATTATCTTTTACAAACATGGTTTTTTTTCCAACAATATTATTATTAATTTAAAACATGGTTAAAATAATTAAGTTTGAAAATAAACGTGTGAAGAAATGAAACGCTCGTACTTATCAATTTTGTCAAATTCTCAGGATTTATTTTATTACAAAATGTACAATTTCAAATCCTTCTAGATAATTGATGATACATTAATTTCGTTATGTGCTAAATAATTTATTTTTTTGAAAAGAAAATACTAAATTGCATTAATTTTCATCAAAAGCATGTGTAAACATGTATCGAGTTTTATATTAATATTTTGTGGGAGTTGTTGGATAATTGATGATACATTAACTTTATTATGGGCTAAACAATCTTTAAAAAAAAAAATACTAATTTGCATTAATGATTTCATCATGAAGATGTATTTATTTTATTTAACTGCAACAGCTAATTCAATATTATAATTATTTTATTATTATTTTGTAAACTAAAGATGTAGAATTTTATTGCATCTGTTATAACAGATTACTAGAGTCGCTATGTAATTATCGTGATTGTAATCTACAACGTCTACACTTGGCACCGGGAAGAAAGGCAGTGAGAGAAATTGTGAAAGATGGTGTAGTATTAAAGGACAACCACCAAAACACAATTGAGTGGTTAGAAGTCGAAGAGGTCTTCTTACCCTCAATTCATTCCTCCTTTATTTTTTTCTCTAATAAAAAGTCTGATGATGTTAAATAATTTTCATGCTACAGATGACTTGTGAGAATCCAAAAGGTTGTTTGTGTTTTCCAGGAAATGAAATTCCAGACTGGTTTCACATTCAAAACAATGATGATTGTGATATAGAGCTACCACGAGGCTCATTCAATCATAACTTCGTCGGTTTGGCATTTTGCACTGTGGTAGAATTTGACCGCTATATTAGTTTGCCCCGCGATCTGTTTTTGCACTGTGTGTTGTGTTCACAATTAAGCAACAAAAATATTTTCCCCACATATCGTGTTACCATTGGCTCTATAAGATTTTCATTCGAAGGTCATCCCCGGTGTATCAATTCATATCAAGCATTCCTGGGATACGATTGTCTTCAATTTCATCATGCATTATCTTCTGATGAAAATACCCGTCGATTCAGTGAATCATTTATCAGATTCTCTGTTAAAACTTATCATCAAGAATACTTTGCGGGCGCATCCGGTTGCAGGGTTAAAAAGTGCGGGATCCGTTTATTGTACAGAAAAGATATTGGGGATCCTAAGAAAGAATGTAGTAGTTTTTTCATCTCTGATGAAGAGGAACCGCACTCCAAGAGCTTCGAAAACTACTCTACAGGCAAGCCAAGCTCAAGGTAAATTTCTTTAATATATAACGTTGTCTTTCTTTTAGATCTCAGTTGAGTTAGCTATGTTTATTTCTATTTTAAGAAAAAAAGTTGCGTAAATGATATGGTTAAAAATTTTATATTAATGTAATTATGCAATCTTTCTACACTAAAGAATCTGTTTTTGGGGAAAAAAAATATATACAGTTGCTCCTTTTGTCAACTTTGAATCATTTATTTGTGCTTGAGTTAATATAATAATAAATGCAAATGACTTATGCTCATACGGATCATTAGAGGATCCATGTTCTTATTATAGTTTAACAATCTATCAACTGAACATCATGTTTAATTTGTTTTCAGTTTACCCCAACTGTGTTTTCCTTCCACCACATGTGATGGTCAACAACCCAACACTAATTCTGTTTGCGATTTCAATGAACTCTCTCAAGATTTTGTGGAACCAACAGGGGATGTAACTGCCACACCTAAGCGAAGCCTTGGTGGCCAGAATGGGGTAGCTCCCAGTGAAAGTAGCTGTTTTGATGATGAAGATGAGCCACAACCTAAAAGACTTAAAAAATCCAAATCCTTCTAAAAGGTAGAGTCTGTCTTGTGCATTTGTTCTTAGATACATGAGTAAGTCTAGATTTTAATTCGAACCATAATTTGCCCTAGTCTGTTCTCATTCTCTGTTCTTTTTATCATAGATTGATGATAATCAATTAGAATGAAACTCGTGTAGGCTGATTGGCAGTGCTAAGTAGCCTAGTAAATCAGTTTGTAATTCTATGGCCTATGCTTGTTTAGATAAGAGGTTTTATGTGTAGCTTTATTGAACCTCTAAATAGTTAAGTTTAATGGTCTTTATAAAGATGGGATGTTGAGTGAGATGTTTGAAACATTTGGGTGTCTTGTAAGGTGAGAGCCTTGCTAGACAAAAGCAAACAAAAGTAAAGAGATCAAATGATGCACTGTTGTTCTGTTTTGATCAAGGTATGTGTTAAGTGTTATTTGATTTCTGATTTTAGGACACGGCTCATTTGATGTATAACTTATGCATAGATATGTACTTTCTACTTCGTTCCCTTACCGTGACAATCTATCAAACATGTCATACGCAAGTCTATGAACGTCAATGGTCCAAACTCCTTTTTTTTTTAATTGAGCTATAAATGGATTTATGTAGTATTATTGAACAGTTTTGAACGAAAATGATTTAGTGATAGCAGAGTAGGAAGTTTTCACTTTTAGGGGCAAATTTTCTCCCCAATTATCAGCTATAGAATAGATCCGGTATTATTGCATGGTTCATGAGGGATTGTTATATGTGCTTTGTATGGACCCAGATCCATGTAAATGTGCAATGTGTTGAGAGGAACAGGTTGACCTTTATTAAGTTTTAAGTGAAACCATTGTCTGAGGTTTTCTTGTGTTTTATGACCCCATCAATTGGTGTTATTGCTGTGTGGGTTTACGTGTGATTGCATCTATGATGGTTACTTTATCCTGCTTGCTCAATTGTTGGGGCTACATTATCTGCCAATAAAGTAAAAATAAAAATAAAAATGATTTGCATTATTAAAATTAGTCTTCCATAAAATTTTTAGGAGTGTTTACTTACTGAACTTGAGCATTGTGAACTTAAAAGGATTTTTTTCAATATCCAAGTGGGTTGGGAAAAGAATATAGTGGTTGCATTTTATTCCAGTTTTAAGCTCTAGGTGTTTAAGTTAAGAGAATAAAGAAGAACTAATGCTTTTCGCATATTGCATCTTAATGAATTTGCTTCAATTAAGGAATATCTAATACCCTAGTGATGTCTCTCCTGCCCGACTTTCTAAGTTTAGAGTAAGTGTGGCAAATGTTGTTCTTTGATGTAGCCATGTTCTGGTTTAGTAATAGTGGATTTTACAGTGCTCTAATGGAATTAATCAATCTTCCAGTATAGTTTATTTATTAGCTTTATGTTGATAACAATTTAGTATTGATTATTCTTCAGGAGATTCCAAGGATGGAACACAGAAAAGTCAACGAGAAAAACAACCATCACATGTTGCCCCAACCACTGCCATGACTTCATGTTGTAAGCAGAAGAAAAAAGATGCCACTTTCTTGGGGGATTTGAAGGATCACATTGATGAGGTCATTAATGCATCAATGGATGAACATAGAACTTGTTTTGTAAAGACCATGCAAAGGGTCTGTTTCTAGTTTCCCCACTGAACTTCCATGAAAACGCCACCTGTGACCTGTTTCTATAAACGTTTTCATTGTAGAATCTTAGTTATTCAGTTCGCACTTGATGGTTTGGGCTGATTTTCAGATGTTTAGAATGTCAAAAAGTTTTTTCAGAAAATAGTGCAAACGGCAAGGATGTTTAAATCTTCTACCCCTTAAAGCAATTTTGACAGCTTGATATTAACTTGTTTAAAGCCACATTTATTTGCATTTGTCAAAGAGTAGCGTGACCATTAAGAGTGAAATGTTTTAGATTCGCTATCTTCATTAATTTATTCATTCATACGCATAATTAAATCATTGGTTCCATCAAAAGCATGAATATCATTGAATGACTGTCTACATAGTCCACAGCCATAAAGTGGCTTGTTCTGTTGTACCAGTTGTGGAACTTGCTTTCTGAGTCTTTCCCCGTGTTTGATTTATGATTCCCATCTTGAGTGTCGTGGAAACTCTTGTAAAAAAGTCTAATAATCTGTACACCCACAAAATGACAGCAATTTTTCCATTTTTTGATAAGTTAAAAAAACTTTCATCATGAATAATAGCACTGAATTTGATTATGAATTACAATACATATCCCAACTGTGGTAATGGAGTTCCATATCCTTAAGTGTAAGTTAAACTGCACCTAAGTCATTGCTTGTGCATTCTCAGTGCAGAAGATTAATATATTAATATACTAGAAAAGCAACAAGAATGATAGAACTAACAATCATTTCTCCAGGCGACTGCAGTTACAAGGTGACAGTGAAGGTACTTCTCTTTTCACAAACAGAAAACATACTCAGGGAGCTTCCCAATCCAATAACGCATCCATTGATTGGTGATGCACACACTTTCTCGATTCAGAAAGAAGAACGGTCAAGAATTTATCCAGTCCATCTGAAGCAAGACCTTCCATAATACCGTAACAGGCAGTATTGTGGAGTGAGCCATAAGAGGCCCATGGGTATAAATTATAATAACATCAGCCAGAGACCACGGTGATAAGGCAACTGATAAGGCATTTGAATTCAAATTGCAACAATCGGAGCACCCTTGAATGGTGATACATTGGTATACTTCTGCTTCATGATTCATTGGTTGTGTATACATCTATTGCGTATGTAACATTTTTCTCGTCAAGTACTCAAATATTATAATTCCTAAAATGGATTACTTAAATTCCTAATGTATACATATTTGCCTGTAGTTTCTGACTTTCTGCTAAGAAAATATTAGAAAAAAGTCAAGAAAATAAAATTGAATTAACTGCGAAATAACACTCAATTTTACAAGGAAAAAACAAATTGATGGCCTAGTAACGCATAAAGGAATAAAATAACCGACTAATCTATCCTGCTAGCATGCTCCCTTAACAAATTCATGAACTCAAAGAAATAATAACCACCAAAGAAATAATAATAATCTTGAATTGCCCTATAGTAAACGCATTGATTGCTTTTATACAGTCCATCGATTCAGAGAATTGATCAATATTCATGAACTCAACTAAGGTCATCACTAGCAAAGCTTTTCATTAGTCCTTTCCTTCCAGACACAACTACGGGACAAGCGAGAAGATTCTCATAGGAAAATTTAGTGTCAACTATTGAGAGTATCAAACCGAAAACAAGGAAGCTAGTTCACGTGCGAATCATTTTTAAGGTAAGTTTCACTAGCTCGACTTGTCTGGCATCGTAAAGCCTGCCCCTGTTTGCTTTCACCACTGTATAACAATGTCTGACGATCTAACTTACAGGATACTCAGAATCAAGAATTAGAAACCATGCGTGATATTAAAGGGAAATTCTAGGAGTATTTGCAGGACCAGCCTGCAAGGCAGAGCCGGCATAGGACCAGCATTGAATTATACTTCTTCTAAATCATTTTAAATATAAGATGAAAACCTTATGACCACTGAATGTTTTCGGAAGAAAAAAAAAATAATGACCTTCCCTGTTGTTAGTCAATAGTTGGTCATCAATGCAATTAATGATAACTTTACTCCTTTCCAATTTTATCAAATGGTCATTCTCTAATTCTAATTGACAAAAGTCCTTGATACTCTTGAACTAAGACAGCGATACCACAGTTTTCTACCACGTTGATCCATCTCACGTAAGAAAGGAAATTGGGGCTTTTGGGGATGCATGTGCCAAGCTTGAAAAACGCTTTGAGGACAAAGTAGAGATTGTGCAGAGGTGGAGGAGAGCTTTGACAGAGGCAGGCAATCTATCTAGCTGGCATCTTGATGGCAATGCAACTTTCTACTCCTTTTCATTCATCTTTTTTTAGTAGATAGATATTTATTAATTTCATTGATTTTGCGAAGTCATATTAAGAAGAATGTCTACCAATCTAATTTTCATTGGAGTAAAAATCAAGATTATTATTGGTAGTTAACAAAAGCTAAAAAATAATAAAGAATTCAGATGTTGACGTCTACAAATCATGAATTAAATAAAAACTCAGGGAGTCCTAATTCATTTTTAAAAAGGTCTAATATGAGTAATTTTGCATTTTGAAATTAGAACTTCTCAATGTATCTCCATTATGAGCATTAAAATTTCAATTTACATATTCTTTGGGTAGCCTAAGTTGTGTTGATCAATTTCAGCATTGCCATATTGAATACTAAATACTATTTAGTATACTGCTAAGGATCTGTTAATTAACTAACAACATATTCTTGGTAAAGATCATTTATTCTTTTAAATATGGATAAGGATCATCTCCTCATCTCATTTTTGCCTTAACTTTTAAGGATCTAATGAGAATGATAATTACAATTTTAAAGTGTCAAGATTTATTTACTTGAATTATTACCTTATTAAAAACCAAAATAGTGCCATTTTTGTTTTCCCTAAATCTAATGTCTTCTATTTTCTTTATCTTCTTTCTTGACAACATCTTTTTTGCAATTTCACTAATTTCAAATATTCAAGTACCCTTGAATAATTTGGTTGTTTCATTGCCATTCATACTAACTAAATAATTTTTCTTAGCCAAATATTACAGTTCGTGGCATTCTTGCCCCCTAAAATTAAGATCATAATCATAATTGTCTATTCTCAAAAGTTGTCAACGAATAAAAAACTTGCCATAGATATTCTCCATATAGATTTTGAGAATAATAGCGATTGTTTTTTTTTTTTTTTTGAACTCGATTTCTAGTCATGCGGAAACATATATGAAATAAGAAGAAAATGAAATTTAATCTGCATTTAACTGTAAATTTGGAGCTCTCAACGTAAATTCCAATGTTGAAGTCTTCAAAATTTTAAACTCTTATGTTTCACGTATGTTTGGGAAGAAGTTGAGAAAAATTATAAGACATTAAATCTAAGGAAATAAAAATGGCAATATTTTAGTTTTTAATAAGGAAAATTTTCAAGTAAATAAATCTTGACCTTTTAAAATTGTAATTACCACTTGTCATGAGATTATTAAAAACTAAGACAAAAACAAGATGAGGAGAGGATGACCCGGCCCAAAATGTATCACCTATAATCCCGGTGACCCGGCCCAAAGTGTATCACCTGTAATCCCGATTACCCGGCCCAAAATGTATCACCTGTAATCCCGGTGACCCAGTCCAAAAGTCGTGTGCACATTAATAACACAGCTGGGTTCAGAATTCATATCATTATTCAAATACTATGGACAATGAGTCAAAACATTCAAAAAACCATTGCAAATAACACGATTCTCAAAGTACATATACTAATAACTTTTCATAGATAATAATAAGTTCGTCAAAAGTTCCTTTCACTAAAAACTGTCTTTAACATAAAAACGGTTTTTTAAGAATCAATTTAAAAGTTTTGCTAAAACTCTAATTCCACAATTTATATTCTAAAACAGAAAATAATCCATATGATATCACATAAAAATATTTTCTAATAAATCAAAATATTTATTAAGAACACATTACACTTTAATCATAGTACATGTATGATGTTACTTACCTTGATTGATCCAAAAAGACAAATATCCTAGCTCCTACTCATCCAACGATTATCCTAAGACATAGCCAGAAAACATCTTGATAAATTCATGATCTCAAAACCTCAAATGTTCTACAAAATTCTCTTAAAATTCCTAGATAAACCATTCTGCCTAAGTCCGATACCTAGAACAGAGCTCATTCCAGAAATTTTAGAAAATAATATCCTAATCTGATTAACCTAGAATTTTGTAGAGGCGAACTAGACACATGAAATATTCAACTGAAAATTTTTCAAAGCAAATTATGTTCATAAACTATTTGTAAATGATTTTCGTTTTCTGCCAGTCAATTATGTCCAGAATTTTCAGATTAAAACATTTCAAACTCAAAATTTCATAAAAATTATTATACATGTTTAAAAATCGTGAAAATTTACAGAAACCTATATATTATCTTGAAAAATCAGCATATAAAATTCGAGGAATTTCTGACTCCTCTAGCATATGAAAAAAAATTCCGAAATTCGCAACATCCAGAAATTGCAGTATTTTCCAGATTTTCAACAGAGAGTTAAAAGATTCATAATAAATTGAAATATTAATATTTTTTCGTGAAATAAAATTTTTTTCATTCATATACATGTCTATAATAACATATAAAAAAACCAGACTGAAAATCTAATTGTAAATATCCTAATAAATTCGAAAATCCTAAGCTGTTCATAAATCTTCTGTAGAAATCTTAGCACAAATCTAGACAACAAAAATAATTCTAGTAAAGATTATTAAATCAAACTAAAAAAAATATAATCCTACCTTGAAATCTCTGAGTTCCAAAGCCTCCCCTAAAATTTTTAGGTTAAAAACCCTATTTGCAATATTATAATATTGCTTATATACTAGATGGAGTTAAAGTATTCTAAAAGGAATAAAACTTCTAATTTAAATATAAATATAACTCTTTTTATTATTATTATTATTATTATTATTATTATTATTATTATTATTATTATTAACCTAGACCTATCCCATGATGACTTATATAGCCCTAGGAAAATGACGGTTGTTATAGTTATGCTTTGTCTCTGTTTAGACCTAGATCAATATGTGAAGTGATATAAAACTCAATTTCAAAATCCAAGTAGGTTGGGAAATGAATATGGTGGTGGGATTCTATTCAAATTTTTAAGCTATAGATGTTTGTTGTCTAAGATATAAACTCCACGGAGAAATCAATGCTTTGTCCATATTACATTTAATGAGTTCTTTGAATTTATGTGAAAAAGTAAAAATCCAATGCCCTAGTGATTTTTCTCATGCCCAACCTTTTTTCAAGTTAGATTAAATGTGGCAAACGCTGTTCTTAGATGAAGCCATGTAGTGGTTTAGTGCGAGTGGAATACTGGACTCAATCTATTCTCCAATTAGAATTTATTTATTATTTTTATGTATTGATTACAAATGCCTCTTCTATGTATAAATTTTTTCATTGTATAATCTGCGTTAATCATTTCTCACTAGATGGTTTGGCGTTGTTTTCAATGTTCGGAATGTCAAAAGTTGTTGGACAGAAGAGTGCTAGGGGCAGGACGTTAAAAGCATTTTACCCCTTCAAACACTTCCATTGATTGGTGATGCAAAATCTTTATTGATGCAGAGACTTAAATCGGTCAAGAATTCATCCTGTCCATCTGAAGCTTATTATTGATATCATGACATTGATTGAACCACAATAGATTTATCAATTGCTCAATTAAATAAAACTATGAAGATATCTATTCTTCTAATTCAAATTTATAAGTTAATAATACAAATCAAACAAAACCCTACCTTTCTATCAATTGCAACAAGAACATGCCTTAGCTTATAGGTAAAATAAATAAAGAAGTGTGCTATATTCTTTATTACCGAAGGCTTGGGCTTTTATGGGACCAGCTGAAGTTGAGAGACCCCTTTCAAAGATAGGGTCACCGATTTCAAAGGTTCTTGCCAGGAATAATTTCGTATAACATAGAATAGCCTTATAGAGTGTAATGAGGCTCTCTAACTTTTTGATGGGCATGAGGCCTGAGTTCGAAAACGTTAGATCCTCAATTCAATGTCAAGTTCCTCCACCCAACATTGAGAGAGCCGTTGCTGATGAGGGATCTGAACCTCCAATTTCAAACACAAATACACAATCAAATCGAACAGATTATGGGAACTAAATTCAAAGAATCAACATAACTCCAAACCAATTTGAACACAAGAAAATGAATTAAACTTATTTGATATTAAGAAGATTAAAAGGAGGAGCAAAGGAAAATTTCTTATTTAATTGAATCTTATATGTGAACAAGTCTGTATCCTTTTATAAAATCTCTAAGGAAGTAAATGCTATTTACCCTTTTAATGAAAAAACTAAAATATATTTTAATTTTTTTCTTAGATCTGAAAAGTTCTTAATATTAATGTCTTGTGGATTTGAATTTTGTTCTCTCTCTCTCACATCTTAAAAAAAAATAACCTAAATATCTAAGTAATATGTTCCATCTTTTCTCTTATAATTGTCAAGTATATACGTATATTTCTACTCTATATACATATAATAAACATTTGAAAAATTGGACAGAGTCAAATGATTATTATCAATTTATCTACTATAATTTTTTATTTACTATATCTAAATTATGTTTAAATTTATATTTAATTGATTAATTTAATTATTTTTTAAATTTATTTGCTGATTCTTCTGTTGCTGAGACAAAGTGTATAAACGCTGCCCAAACAGAGTTTTATGCGATATTTTTTAGGATATAAAATGTGAGTTGTTATTGCATATTCGATATTTTTTTACTTAAATTTTTTACTCATTCATTTTTTTATATCTCATTAGTTTATTAAGTTTTTTTCATGTAATTTTATACAAATAGTATGTGTTTCTATTATAACTCAAAATGTAATAGCATATTTGATGATAAAATAATAGATGTGAGAGAAGAGAAAGATGGAGAAGAAGCCCAACACTGTAGAGCAAGAACAAAGATAGATTTGGGCCCAATTCAAGGTATGTTGTCAAGTCAAAAGCTATCAACGCCCAATTGAAGACATGCTTGTCAAGTCAAAAACGATAAAGCAAACAATTCAACGCAAAAAAAGCAGCCCATTAGGCCATCACTATTCTGGGTAAGCCAACTTTTTTCTTTTTACTAGCACAAATATTTGATATAATGTTATTGTCATTTAGTTTTTCTAACGTAATCTAATATATGAGATTTAAAATTAAAAAAATTATATTGAATTATGCAAACTCATTAACGGTAACAATTATATTGGTTGAACGGCTAAAACATATATTTTTTTTTTTACCAGTGTAAATAGTTTAATAAAATGATGGTATAACAAGTTATAAAATTTTCAAAGTTCAAAAGTTTATCGTAAAACCCATAATGAGATTAAAAATTATCCTTTTGGATATCAATTAGACTTATGATGACAGCTTTGAATACTCAAAATAAACAATATCATTGATCAAGGAGTCATAAAAAAATGACATCCAAACTAATTTAAGAAGTCTAATTGAAAAAAGCAAGAGAAAAATCAAAATAACGTTTGATTAACTAAATAATAAAGCTACCTTGCATAAACTGTGATAGAATTTGAGTTGGTCAACATGTCATGCAGAGGATAAATATTCCACTATAATGCTCTGTTTAGACCCATCTCAGATCAATGTGAACACGCAATTAATGTGTTGGAAGGAACGAGATAACTTCTTCGAAGTTTTAAGCGAAGCCAATGACTGAGGTAACGAAGCTTTAATGGAAAATTATATTTAATGATATAATATCATCAACTATCTAAGTTATTGAATTCTCTTGGTTGAATGGCTTAAAATTTATATAAAAGATTTGTATTCAAAGATGACAACTCATTTTATATAACCTATCTAAAATTTCAGAAATATCAAGTATTTTAATCCTCACAAATATGATAAAAACATGATAAAAACATAGTGTGATTTTTTTGAACAACTATAACTAGTTTAATAAAAGAATAGAGTAGCAAGTTATGAAAGTTTCAAAAATTTATTAGAAACCCATAATGAGAATTGGTTAAAAATTATCTTTCTAGAAATCAATTATAAGAGACTTATAATGAATTATAATCATGTGGATTAATGTCATGGACTATCCCTACGTTTTGACAAAATATCATAGATATGGACTATTTGCACTTCTGTCTAAATTTGGTCCCCAAGTTCTAAAAAATTCATAAACCACTCCTTTGTCAGTTGTACCATTATTTAACATAATTTTTCTATCTAATTCTAATGCAATTACTAAAATATCAAGAACCCTAGTTTTAAAAAACATGTGCATGAATAAAATATACAACAACACATAGAAAAATTATTGTTTTACCCCTAAATAATCAATTAAAAAAGAGTCGTCTTTAGAGATGGCAATTTGCCCCGCGGGTCTGGGGCCCCGGTGTGCCCCGTCGGGTCTGGGGCGGGGCAAGACCCGTCAAAACAATATTTTGGGGCGGGTCTGGG
This sequence comes from Boswellia sacra, assembly GCA_013180625.2. Lineage (NCBI taxonomy): Eukaryota > Viridiplantae > Streptophyta > Magnoliopsida > Sapindales > Burseraceae > Boswellia > Boswellia sacra. The sequence goes on from SNVD02013305.1 coordinate 762,873, forward strand.
GCAAACAAATTTTGCCCCGGCCGGGGCGGGTCCGAGTCCGGGGCAAGGCTCTTGGACCCGTTGACCCGCCCCGCCCCGCAAGATATAGGGGTGCATTTGTAATATTTTAAACTATTAGGACTGTCAAAATTTTTTAGGTTATATTTGTTAAATTTTTCATATATATGAATTCTTAATAATTTTACAAATAATAAAAAATACTTTAATAAAAGTTATATTTTACTTAATAATTAACATTTTTAACATCAATTTGATCATGTTATAATGACAAATAAAATATTTTATATTTTATGGTAATTAAATTTGTATAATATATATAATCTTTATATATATTATTAAGTACTAATTGAATTATTACAATATTAGCAATATTATTTTCAAAATGTATACCTTTCATATAATCAATATATTATTTTTTAAATATGTAAATAGAAAATGATGAAAACAATTTTATAACCTTAAATATATCATTTATCGTAATTTAAATTAATTACTTAGATTATTAATGTTTCATAAATATATATATATGTTAATTAATTGGCATATGTCAATCATATTTTACTATTATTAGATTGAAATTAAATCAACATGCTATTAAAAAATTATTTAATTGTATTATCAATTATTTGAAAAATTGTCAATTAATTAATTTACAAGCAATAATACGCATTTTACATTATTTCTAATAGTGTATGTAATATTATTACTAATAAAATCAAATGGTAATTAATGATAATTAAATATTTGTATTTTATAGTAACTAAATTTGGATAATATATACAATCTTGATATAGATTACTAAGTAATAATTAAATTATTACAATATTAACAATATTATTTTTAAAATGTATACTTTTAATATAATCAATTTATTATTTTCTATATATGTAAATAAAAATATAATAAAAATAATGTTAGAACCTTTAATATATGATTTATCGTAATTTAAATTAATTAAGTAAATTGTTAATATTTTATAAATATATATAATGTTAATTAATTGGTATATATCAATCATATTATTACCATTACTATATTAAAATTAAATCAACATGCTATTGAAAAATTATTTAATTGTATTATCAACTATTTAAAAAATTATTAATTAACTAGTTTACAATCAATAATACACTTTTAATATTATTTCTAATAGATTATGTAACATTATCACTAATAAAAAAATCAAATGGTAATTAAATATTTATATTTTATAATAATTAAATTTGTGTAATATATACAATATTACAATCTTGATACAGATTACTAAATACTAATTAAATTATTACAATATTATCAAGATTTTTTTGAAAATGTATACTTTTAATATAACCAATATATTATTTTCTAAATATATAAACAAAAAATGATAAAAATAGTCTTATAACCTTAAATATATGATTTATCGTAATTGAAATTATTTAATTAAATTATTAATGTTTTATGAATATTTATAATATTAACTAATTGACATATGAATATGCCAATCATATTATTACTATTATTATATTGAAATTAAATCAACATGTTATTTAATTATATTACCAACTATTTGAAAATTTGTCAATTAATTAGTTTATAATCAATAACATACTTATAACATCATTTCTAATAGAATATGTAACATTATTACTAATAAAATTAAATAATAATATACAAACATTTTGATTTTAGTTTGAAGATATATTATTTTTATGATTATTAAAAAATGATCATAATTATAAATAATATGATGAAAAATTGAGAATGAAGTTATTTGTAAATATGTAAATATTATATGGGGATGAGATTGCAAAAAGTATAAAATTTATAGGGATGTAATTTTAAAAATATAAATGTTTAGGGGCGGGACGGGGCGGGGCGGGGCGGGGTCTCTTCAAATTTTTTTTGCCCCGGCCCGCCCCGCCCCGTAACGGGGCGGGGCGAGACGGGGCAAAAATTGGTTGAACGGGGCGGGGATGGTTACCGGCTGCCCCGGACCCGCCCCGTCCCATTGCCATCCCTAGTCGTCTTTGCACATTTGGCCATTTAAAATATCTATTTTACCCTTTAAACAATTGAAGATTAAATTTAAATAATAATAATAATAATAATTGTCCTTCTTAGATTTTCCTAGGAACCAAACATCCCTGGCAACCCCCTAAAACTCAACAACAACAAAAACGTCCCCACCAAACTCTAATGTGATTCCACGATTCGTCAAAAAAAAGAAAAACTTTTCAAAAAAGACAAGATCACATCCGCATTCCACCTTGTATTGTTACTGCATGACGCCATGACTATTCCTTGATTAAGTTGAAGTAGTTGGCGAGCTCCACCACTAGGACGACGGTCGTAGCGGCGTAGGACGTGTGGCTGTGCAAGGGAGATGATGCGAATCATCACCAATTTGGCAATGTCGAGCTCCCCGATCGATTGCAGTCGGAGGCGGCCGTGGTGGAGGAGGTGAAATCGAGGCTTGGACCGGTGGAAGGACGGCAGTTCAAATTAATAAAATTAACTAAGCACCGCAAAAACAAATCGATCCACCACGCCTACATAACCCCAAATAATCAGTCTTTTAATTGAGCACTGCCATCTACTAAACTACGGCAAATACGTTGCCAAAACCATTAAAAAAAAGGTATTTATTCTACTCTATTAAGGCTTATTTGATTTGATAATTTATATTTAAATCCATTCAGGTACATTCAGGTACAAGACATTCATAAAATTTGGAAGTTTGTTTTTCTATCTAGTCACTTCTTTTTATATGATATTATCTGAATATAAAAAAGTGAAAATTTACGTTTTTTTATTTCAAAATGGCTTAAAAGTTTGAAATATCTAAATTACGGTAAAGTAGCCAAATTTTTTCCGGCATCCTATGACCAAATGGTTGGTTATTCACCAAAAAGAATTACACGATTATGTAGATCGTGAGAAGAAGATCTTCTTTGAAGGGGTAATGTTTATAGACGTGCACTATTCTGACAGATGGTGGTGGCTGGCGACACAATAATTACTAGCTCCAGTAAATATTGAAAATATTTTAGATTATTTTTTAATTTTAAGTAAAATAAATAAATAAAAATGTACTTGAATTAAATAAATTTACATTTAATTCATCATAATTTATTTACCATGCATATTTAAATAGATATATCTTTTTATAATAGGTAAGTTATATTACTGATTATTAAATCTTGATTGAAGTTTGTTATTTACTATTAATTTTTAAAAAATATATACAATATAAATATCAATATATTTTAATTTACATAAATGGGTAAAATTTTCATATTTAAATTAATTTATTCACTTAACACTTATTGAAAAATGAAATAACCATATGTTATTTAAATGTTATCAGTATAATATAATTTATTTAATAATTAAAATTTTGATTTAATTCTGTTAAATGCTTATCTTTTAAAGAATTGTAACAAATATTAATATTAAATATATAAATGAAAACTAATTGTGGTTTAATTTTATTAACTATTTAATTTTTATAAGATTATAATAAATTTATAATCTTACATTTTAATAAGGGTAAAAAGTCACATTAAAGTTAATATATTTTCTTACCACCTTTTTTTAATAGATATGTAAAAAAGCAAATAAATATACTATTAAGTGATATAAATTAAGTACTCTTATTATATGTTAAGTTCTTAAGTCTTAAATTGATAGAAACAAACAGTCACTCGTCTTCCATCCTGGTTTCTTTCTTTGTCTTTAGATTTGACTTGTTGATTTGCAAGTTTGGGTTTTAAAAAAGAGAAGGTTTTTATTTAGTGGTGTGATTAATTGAATGCTAGTGCGATTTAAAGCGGGTGTAGAAGGAGAAGAAGGAATAGAGAGAGAGTGACGAAAGAGTGATCAAAAGGGTAATAGAGTTTCTTTTTTCTTGAGGATGGTAAAAATAATATTAAATTATGACTTTGCCCTTCATTTAGTTAAATCTAACTTAATATTAAATTATTGAATCCACTATGGCATTTCCAATTGCAGCGATTAACAGTATTGATTTAAAAAAAAAAAGGTCACGTGATAATTAGGCAACACGTATGTGTATGCTTTGCTAATTGTTACCATTTAAATACATCAATTAAGGATATTTCCTCACCAAAAACAATAAATTACGTCAATGTACCATGTTTTTAAGAATAAACTTTTTCTTTTAGAATGAAAATTAAAAAAATCAGGACTTTATATGCTTTGCTAATTGCTACTACCATTTAAGAGTTCAAAGTTCTTTTATTGTAGCCTTGTAAGTTGGAAGCAAACAAAAGAGGTCGTTTCAATGGGTAAAATTTCCGGCAATAGACTCTAGTTTGTGATGCATTGGGCCTATGGTTTATAGTTGTTGGGCTTTAGGGTCAACCCCGTTGGAAAGTTCCTGAACATAATCTGGCTTCGGCCTAAACTAGAACCAACCCAAGTTCTTGTTGATTTTAATCGAATCTAAGCCTCTTAAGGGAACGTCATGATATTCAAGCCAGGTAAGATTCCCCAATCGTAGCCGTTTATAGGCAAAAAGAAAGACAATCAAAAGGCCGAACTGAGATCTGAGACTACAGAGCAGCCTATATGGAAGCATGTAACGGGAGTGAGCCCCAGAGTAAAAATTAAAAGCTGTGATGCTGCATCCACCATACGCAATCTCTACCGTAATTCACAAATCACAATGCAATATTATAACTTCGTCGGTTTGGCATTTTGCAGGGTTGTAGGATTTGAAAACGATTTGTTAAAAATTATAAAGATTTATTAAAGATTTCATTGGGCAAAGATTTAAAATTATAATTTAATTTGATCATACAAATCAAACCAAATCCTACGCAATTAACCTCCAATTTCAAACAGGTAAACCCCAACAGATAAACAATCAAATCAAACATATTGAGTATAAATTAAGAACTAAATATAAAGAATCGACATAGCTCCAAAGCAATTTTAACGCATGAAAAAAAATATATGAAGTTTAGACAGAGAATTATAATGTATGAATGGAAAAAAAAATTAAAAACATTATAGAATACTAAGATATATGTGAATTAAATTTTTTGATCTTAAGATAATTAAATAGAAGGGATAAAAACAAAATTTCTTATTCCATGAATCCTCAAAGGTAAAAATTTTATTTGATTAAATCTTAAAGGTGGTAAATATCATTTATCCTTTAACTCTTTTTAAAGAAATGATATCATATTCAGGGGAAATGCTAATCATATTCAAGGGAAATGCTAAGAGAATTTACAGGAGGACCACTTGTCACATAGATATAATATAACTCATAAATTTATGTTAAACATCAGTTGAAAGAAAAGGAAAACCATTCCTACAGATAAAAGATTAAAAAAACTATTGAAAAGTAAAATGAAGAAGGCAGCAAGTTGCTTCTTTGAAAGTTAAGAGCGAGTATTTTTCTTAATCTTGTTGGAGAAGACGAACACTTACATGTACATGTTAATTAAAAATTAAGAAATAGCATAATTATAACTCATTTATAAAAAATATTTCTTATAATTTGAGTTAATAAAATATCCTTGGATGAGTAAAAATTAGAAATAAATAAAGGAGATTAAATTACATGACATAGATATTATCCCTCTATTAATATTTTACTAACTCATGGTATAAATTAATTTAGTTGTAAATGAGTTATAAGAGTAATATTACTCTTAAAAATTATTAAATTGATTTTTTTAAGTTTTTATAAAAATAAGGTATAAAATTGGTATTTCATGGTTCAGATTTGGTCAAGCATTAATGGAGGTTATTATTTAGTGTATTATTGTAATTCAATAGGATATATATGTTAGAATACATTGACCCATTAGGTAATGTTACACTTATAAAATCTATACACAATGTTGATATAATATTGCTCATTAATATTTATTATATTGATAACTTATATTAATCTTTTTATTTATTTAATATCATGTTAATTTTATAAATAAATTTTATAAGTGTAATATTATTGTTAACACATTAGTGACAGTCAATGAAATAATAAATATGCTTTTTATAATTAAATAACACCTTAAACACCAAGCGCGTCGTTGTTAATGCTCCGGTCGCAAAGTGCCTAACGTCATTGGTGCGGTAACGTGAACAAATGCAATATGACATTTATACAATTGATAATCAAGAATGTTGCTTAATTTACAGGTACTGATCAGATCATTGGCCGGCTCATCACTGGCACTAATAAAAAATAATGATCAGATGACGTTGATAAACAATTGATTGATCAATGGCTTGACTCAGAAACTAATTAATAAACAAGAAGGTTACTTTCAAGGTGCTGATGGGATGATTGGCTGGCTTTGTCACCGGCCTTTTCCGCCACACCAATCGAAATACTTGTAGGATATGGACAAGAAAGTCAACAGGAAAAATGAAATTACTTTGAGCTACGACGACGGAGCCCGTCTGAAGATCATAAAAAAAAATACATAATATATTAAATGCGTGAGAAAAGAGGCTAACCAGTCCTTGTGAGTTGGAGGAAATTTCCAAGAAAGTCCATAGAAACCTCACTTCTATGCAAAAGACAAATCTTTACATTAGTCCAGTCAACTGCTGCATCTTGATCTCTTCTTCTTGTCCACTGATTCTATCTCTCTCTAATTTGTCGAGATGCATGCACATGTTTTGTTATCAGTCCAAATTCTTGACTGCCATTGCAGAAGAGTTTAAGAACGGAAATGGTTTATAAACGGCAAATAATCGATTTTAAATTTTGGACAGTGAAATATTGGGTTAATGGAGAGGTCAAGTCATTTTATCCTCCTCTTAATACATATTTTATTGGTGACTTACGCATCAAAAGTGGTAAGCATCAAAGTGGTGAATGCAATATATATTATTAGATGGTCATTGTTTAATGATAATTGACGAGAGAGGTCTTCGTAACCTTTTGAAATAAGAGGTGAGGACATTGATTTTTTACAGAAAATTATTGGTGGTTGGCTACTTTTGTCCATGGGCAATTTAAAAGTGGAGGAAAGCAGTTTGCACCAACTATAAAACTTCTCCGAAAGTGTGTGGTGAATCTTGTGGAATCTTCCTTTTACAACAACATTTCTTATTTTCGCCATTTACCATCTTAATACAAAACTTTTTTTTTTCTACTTAGTTGTAAATTCATCTTAAGTACTCTAATTTGTTGTTAATATAAATGTCTTGTGGATTTGATTCTTTTTCCTTAAAGGTAAAGAAAAGCTAATATCTAAGTAGTATGTTAATATTTGTTCTTATAAATATAAGTATTATATATTTCTGCTTTATGTGAATGTTATAAACATTTGAAAAATTGGACAGGGTTAATCAAATTAAAATTATCAATTTATGTACTATAAATTTAAAGTAATTTAAATTATTTCCGTTAATATAAAAATAAAATATTTTAATAAAATTTCTAAAATATATTTAAGGTTCAGGAAAAATATATGATTTATTAATTTAATTTATATAGAAAAATTATTTACTGATTAGTCTCTCGTTAAGGACCTTTGAAATTAAGCATTAAACTCATTCAGTGACTTCAAAATCACGTAGTGATTGAATTGACGCAAAAATGTAAAATTCTTTTTGCTGAAAAAGGAGGAAAGAAAGAGAGAAGAATAAATATAGTTACCGAATCCTTGAGTGGCAGTTAAAAGCACACTTTCAAAATATCATGTGACCACGATCACCATGCAAGTGACATCGCAATCAATGTCTCAAGCCTCTCATCATAATAAATCAAGCATAAAAAATTTCACAATTGAATCAACATCATCACCGAATTCACAACCACCACCACAACCTCAATCAAAGTAGGAAAAGTTGAAGTAACAAGTGCTCAATTTAAACACAAACGCAAAATAGGGATTAGGAATTAATACATGCTCTGTCTGTTGCGTTTCTGTATTGAGGGTTTTTTAAGTTTCTTTCTCTAAAACACCAATTAAGAAACCAGCTGCGATTAAAATTAGGAATTTTTTGGAGATGTGAAATGGGGGTAGACTTCTACTATTTTTGGTAAATCGTCCGTTTTACAAACAAACAAAAATTTATACGAGGAATCTGGAGATAAAAACCCCACTGCAAATGAAAATGTGTCAAATGTGGTGGCTGCTTTTGTTCAGAGGATACAAGGATTAAGGGTTCAGTTTTTCTTGTGCTTTGGGTCACAGAAATTTCCCATATGATCAAACTCCATGGAAGGAATTGTTACATACTTTTGGGTATTGCACTGAACACAACTACACGGTCAATATATCAATATTCCACTAAATTAGGAGCTAAGGACAACCTTGATCTTTTGCTTGATTAAACATTAATTTGTTTTGACTATTAAAACATCAATATTATTATATTGGAATAAAAATTAATTTATTAGTAATTTTGAATACGTAATTTAGAAAAGATTTTCCAAAATGTTTTTAGGAAAATAGCAGTTGAGGCAAAAAAGATTTTGAAACTAAGTTCAAAGAATCAATATAACCCCAAATCAATTTGAACACAGGAAAATGTATCAAATTTGTTCTATATATTAAGAAAATTAAACAGAAGAAAACTTATTATGTTATAAAACCTTAAGTGCGAACATGTCTTTTTATATACGCCAATTAAGGGAGTAAATGCTATTTGCCCTCTTAAGAGAACATTAAAATGTACATTTTCTTAGATTTTAATACTTCTTAATATTAATGTCTTGTGGATTTGATTTTTTTTTTCATTTTTCTCGCATCTTAAAAAAGGTTAACCTACATATCTAAGTAATATGTTCCATATTTCCTCTTATAATTGTCAAGTACCATATATTTCTACTATATATGCGTATGATAAACATTTGAATGGACAGAATTAAATTAAATTTATCAATTTATCTAATATAACTTTTTAATACTATATCTAAATTATGTTTAAATTTGTGTTCGATCTATTTATTTATTTTTTAAAAATTCGTTTACTGATTCGTCCTTGTTAAGCAAAGTGTACAATCTCTACCCAGACACCAAACCTGAAAATTTAAACGAGAATTAGAGGTGTACGTGTAGTTAGGTAGCATTGAATTGACCAAGACAGAGGCACCAACTATCAAAATTCGCTGAAAATATGCTGTGGACCTAGTTGTAATTTCATTCCTTCAACTCCGTTGGAGCGTCGAGGACCTTCAAAACCAAACTGTGTCTCAACTAATAAAGTTTACTACATATAGGGATAACTTAATAAAGTTAAAACCCCTGAGGTTTCATGAACCACACTTGAACTCCCATGCAAGCTCCCTTGCCGTCAATAGTTATTGGAAACAATACTTGTTTTTAAATCAGCGTCGATCTTCAGCTGCTCCTCAGCCAGGTTCAGATCTGCATCGTCTGGGCTAGCTACCTGCCGTCCATCAATATCTCTCCGCTTTGTGAATATCTTATTTACTTTCTAATAGAGAGTTTTGTGATAGATATTTTTACTGCACAACTTGATCTAGTGGAATTACTATTCTTGCATATTTTGTCTACTAACTTTCTTACAGTCCGTTTTCTGTGGCAGCACATCTAGTCGATCTCAAAGTTAATGTTATACACAAGCGGAAACGATAACCAACCGAACAACCCAAAAATGCACAACCACAACTATGCCAGATAATTGAATATAATAGCAACTAAAGAGACAACCAATCAACCATAATGCAGAAATAGAAAACACACCAGGATTTAACGAGGTTCGGTATTAGTACCTACGTCCTCGGGCGTCGCTGAAGAAACTTTCCACTATCTTCAAAGAGAATTACAAACTTTTAGGCCACAATACAAATACCACAACTATTGGGCCAAACTACAATTACCCAAATAGTTGGGTCAAACTGTAATTACTCAAACAATTGGGCAATACTACAAATACCCAAAATAAAAGAAGAAAAACAAATATTACAAACTTTAAGGTCCTTAATTAAAGGCCCTTAAACTATGAGGTCTTATATGTGAGATCTTACAAATATAGGAGGGTGAATGATATTTCACTTGGGACACTTATTCATTTCCCAAAAGGCTTCTTTTATAAGCCTACAAAAGTCACAAGCTTTGCTATTTAAGCAATGTAGGATCTTTCATTTTGTGCATATGAGCCACAAAGCTCAATAAATCTCCACCTTGGCGAATATGCCAATCCACCACAAGACTTTTCTTTTTCTCATATTCTCTATCACAACTGCAACGCCTACAAATACGCCCAATGGCGCGATCAAACTCGCACAATGTTGATCAAGTCCAAACAATGACTGAACTTGATCGATGTCACAACCTTAGTCAACATATCTGCAGGATTTTCGGCAGTCTCAATCTTCTGAAGTAAGATTCTTCCTTCATCAATGATCTCCCGCACAAAATGATAACGAACATCAATATGCTTCGTACGAACATGGAACACTGGATTCTTCACTAAGTGGATAGCACTCTGACTGTCAGAATAAAGACTGATCTTCTTCTGTCCAATTCCCAATTCATCCAGTAATCCCTGTAACCAAATAGCTTCCTTCACAGCCTCTGTTATTGCCATATACTCTGCCTCTGTAGTAGACAAAGCCACTGTAGACTATAAAGTAGACTTCCAACTCACTGGTGCTCTTGCAAGAGTAAACACATAACCGGTTGTCGACCGACGTTTATCCAAATCACCAGCATAATCTGAATCAACATAACCAATAGCATACTGACCACATGTATCATCTCTCTCAAAGACTAAGCTAACATCCACGGTTTTCAACAAATACCGTAGAATCCATTTCACTGCTTGCCAATGTCCTTTACCAGGATCATGCATATACCTGCTCACAACTCCAACTGCATGTGAAATGTCGGGTCTTGTACACACCATAGCATACATCAGGCTACTAACTGCATTAGCATACGGAACTCGAGACATATACTCTCGTTCCTCATCTGTACTAGGAGATAAAGATGCACTGAGCTTCATATGAGGAGCAAGTGGGGTACTTACAGGTTTTGACTGCTCTGTAATGCCAAACCGCTGTAATATCTTCTTCAGATACTGCTTCTGAGTCAAATAAATCTTGCTTCTTCCTCTATCTCTGCTAATCTCCATGCCAAGAATCTTCTTAGCTTCACCCAAATCCTTCATCTCAAACTCTCGATTCAGCTGAGTCTTCAACTTTGCAATTTCTTCGACATTTGTCGAAGCTATCAACATGTCATCAACATACAAGAGTAGATAAATGAAAGAACCATCATGTAGCCTCCGAAAATACACACAGTTATCAAATTTGCTTCTTGTGTACCTCTGACCCATCATAAACCGATCAAATCGCTTATACCACTGTCTGGGAGATTGCTTCAAACCATAAAGCGATCTTTTCAGTTTGCATACCAAATTTTCCTTACCAGCAACTTTGAATCCCTCTGGCTGAGTCATATAGATTTCCTCTTCCAAGTCACCATGTAAAAATGTAGTTTTTACATCAAGTTGAACTAGTTCCATATTCATCTGAGCTACCAAAGCCAACAAAATTCTAATGGAAGAATGTTTCACAACTGGAGAAAATACCTCATTGTAGTCAATTCCTTCCCTCTGAGTGTAGCCTTTAGCTACCAACCTTGCCTTGTAGCGGATGTTATTCTTGTCAGGAAATCCATCTTTCTTTGCATACACCCATTTGCATCCAATTGCCTTTTTACCCTTCGGTAGTTGAGCTAGCTCCCAAGTTTCATTCTTCTGAAGAGACTGCATCTCTTCGCTCATAGCTTTCTTCCACTCATCAACTTCAGAACATCTGACTGCCTCTCTATAAGTGGAAGGAACATCAGCATCTACAATTGGAAGTGCATAGGCCACAATATCAGCAAATCGAGCAGGACTGTGAATCTCACGTCTTGGCCTATTAACTGCAATAGATTCTTGTTGCTGTAGAGGTTCCTGAGTAGAACCGTCACCATCATCTACCAAATCCTCCTCTGTCACAGGAGTACCATCATCTGTCTCAACAGATCTAACTGGGTTTAATGTCGTCGTTTCAAACTCCACCTGCTGCTGAGTATGCTCCACCTGCTGCGGAGTACCATTCATCTTTGTCTAGTTTTCTGATTTTTTCAACATTGAAGACTCATCAAATGTCACATCTCTACTGGATATAATCTTCCTCGAACTAGGACACCAAAGACGATATCCTTTTACTCCAGAAGCAAATCCTAAGAAAATCGCTTTCTTGGCTCTAGGATCCAGCTTAGATTGTTTCACACGATAATATGCAGTAGAACCAAAAACATGTAAAGAATCATAATCAGAAATAGGTTGTCCAGACCATACCTCCAATGGAGTTCTATCACCAATAGCAGCTGAAGGTAGACGATTAATGAGATGACACGCATAAGTCACAGCCTCAGCCCAAAATTCCTTGCCCAACCCAGCATTGGACAACATACACCGAACTTTCTCCAGCAATGTCCGGTTCATGCGTTCTGCCACCCCATTCTGCTGTGGTGTACCTCTAACAGTAAAATGACGTACAATACCTTCATCTTGACACAATTTCAAAAACTGATCACTGCAATACTCACCACCATTGTCTGTTCTGAGATGCTTGATCTTCTTGCCAGTCTGTGTCTCAATCATCTTTTTCCATTTAAGGAAAGCACGAAGTACATCATCTTTTGATTTCAAACAGTACACCCAAGTTCTTCTGGAAAAGTCATCAACAAAAGTGACAAAGTAGTGCCTACCTCCCATAGATGCGGTTTTAGTAGGTTCCCACACATCTGAGTGAACGTAATCAAGAATACCCTTGGTATTATGAATAGCAGTGCCAAATTTCACTCTCTTCTGCTTTCCCAGAACACAATGCTCACAAAAATCCAGCTTGCAGGTCTTTGCACCTTTCAATAAGCCTCGTTTCACTAAACTGAATAAGGCTTTCTCACCTGCATGTCCCAAACGCATATGCCACATTCTCGTAATCTCTGAATCTGCATCATTATCAGAAACCGTAGCCGCTGATCCAGTAACTGTACTACCATTATAGTAATATAAGTTGTTCATCCTAGTGCCTTTCAATACCACAAGAGCGCCTGAAGTGACCCTCAAAATACCATCTCGAATAGATATACCACAGCCTTTAGATTCCAAGGCTCCCAAAGAGATGAGATTCTTCTTTAACTTCGGTACATACCGAACATCTGTCAGAACTCTAGTCAGTCCATCATGATTTCTCAATCGGATCGAACCTATCCCAGCAGTATGACAAATATCATCATTGCCCATATACACAACTCCACAATCAAGCTCTTCAAACTGAAAGAACCAATCCCGATGTAGACGCATATGATAAGTACAACCCGAATCCATAATCCACTCATCAGAAACAGAAGTGGATGGATGACCAACTAGACATATATCTGAATCACTATCATCCTCACGCTCAACAACACATGCATCAGAAACAGCCTTGCCCTTATCTTTCTTTTTTAACTTAGGACAATCTTTCTTCCAATGCCTTTTCTCACGACAAAAGGCACACTCATCTTTTCCTAATCTACCCCTCGACCAAGATTTTCTCATTTTTCCTGGTTTCCTACTTTGACTACGCCCTCTCACTATCAATGCATCTACTGACTCATCCCTATGTTCCCTTTGATCTTTCTTACGAATTTCATAATTCAACAAAGCAGAACAGACTTCTTTAAAAGACAGTTTATCTTTCCCTTGGATAAGAGTAATGCACAAATGATCTAATTAATCCGGAAGTGAGCCAATCAATAGCATAGCCTTAATTTCATCTTTGAAGGTTTCATCTAAGTTTAATAAATCAGCAATTAACTTATTAAACTCATCAATATGAGAACTGATACTCATACTTGGTTTCAACTGGAGACGGAACAATCTCTTCAATAGATACAGCCGATTCTCATTGCTTTTCTTCATATATTTGTTCTCCAGCGCCTTCCACAATTTGTTTGCAGATGTCTCTTTAGTGAACGGATACTTTTGTTCTCTACACAAGCAAGAGCGAATCAACCTACAAGCTTTTATATTAAGCCTGTCCCAATCTCTTGCACTGATATCTTCTGGTTTTGTTTCTTCCAGAACAATATCCAAATCCTACTAATACAACCCGTCCAACACCTGACTCTGCCATAAACCGAAATTATTTCGACCATCAAATTTTTCAACATCTATTTTTGCATTTGTCATGGTCACTATCTTCTCTGATACAGTCGACGATGATGTCATAACTACCTCTCACAAATAAGCTCAATACACAAATCACCAATAACCAAGCTCCAACAAACTATTATATTCAATAACTAGCAATCCAAAATCAACAGCCCAGAACAGTATTAAGTGCTTCAATGAAATAGCCACTAACTACCCAAAACCTTCGGCTCTGATACCAATTGTTATGCACAAGCGAAAACGATAACCAACCGAACAACCCAAAAATGCACAACCACAACTATGCCAGATAATTGAATATAATAGCAACTAAAGAGGCAACCAATCAACTATAATGCAGAAATAGAAAACACACCAGGATTTAACGAGGTTTGGTATTACTACCTACGTCCTCGGGCGCCGCTGAAGAAACTTTCTACTATCTTTAAAGAGAATTACAAACTTTTGGGTCACAATACAAATACCACAACTATTAGGCCAAACTATAATTATCCAAATAGTTGGGTCAAACTGTAATTACCCAAACAATTGGGCAATATTACAAATACCCAAAACAAAAGAAGAAAAATAAATATTATAAACTTTAAGGTCCTTAATGAAAGGCCCTTAAACTATGAGGTCTTATATGTGAGACCTTACAAATATAGAAGGGTGAAGGATATTTCACTTGGGACACTTATTCATTTCTCAAAAGGCTTCTTTTATAAGCCTACAAAAATTCCAAGCTTTGCTATTTAAGCAATGTGGGATCTTTCATTTTGTGCATGCGAGCCACAAAGCTCAACAGTTAAGTGGTTGTTCATGGCTTCTTCTTCAGTGATCACTACTACTCCCCAAAACAAGTATCAGGTTTTTCTTAGCTTCAGAGGCGAGGACACCCGCCTCAATTTCACCAGTCATCTCCACGAAGCTCTCCGTTTGAAAACGTTTGTAACTTTTATAGATGATGAACTTAAGAAAGGAGAAGAAATTTCTGACTCTCTTTTGAGAGCAATACAAGAATCAACGATTTCTGTTATCATTTTCTCAAAAACCTATGCATCCTCCAGATGGTGCCTTAACGAACTTGTAGAAATCATCAGATGCAAGAAGACATCGGGACAGATCGTAATACCAGTTTTCTACAACGTTGATCCATCTCATGTAAGAAAGCAAAGTGAGGCTTTCGGGGAGGAGTTTGCCGTGCTTGAAGAACGCTTTAAGGACAACGTAGAGGCTGTGCAGAGTTGGAGGAGTGCTTTGACTGAGGCAGGCAATCTATCCGGCTGGACTATAGATAGGCTTGGAACCGGGGCGGGGCGGGTACGGGGCAGCAGGTATCCAGCCCCGCCCCGCCCAATTATTTTTTGCCCCGCCCCGCCCTGCCCCGCCAAATTTCTATTATACCCCTGTAATATTTATATTTTTGCAACTTCATCCCCTGGAAAATTAATTTTAAGTCTATTCATACAACATACTCACAACCGGAAAAAAAAAAACAAATATAGTCTATCCAATTACCAATAATCATGCTCAAAACAAAAAAAAGTCAAATATATATGAAACATCCCTCATTTCTCACAAAAATAACAATGAACTTTCTTCCTCATCATCCAGTGGTGATTCGTTTCCAACCATCTCTTCTTGGGGAATTACACCTAACAACATAATCATCAAATTAGTAAATGAAAATAGAGACGAAATAAAAAAATAATAATCCATAAAATATACTTGATATGAAAAATAACCTCTCATTTGTAGCCATAACCAATTTTGAGTACACATTAATGCCTCCAATGTGTCAGGAAGAAGTCTACTGTGATGTGGACTCAAAACTCTACCACTGGTGCTAAAAGCAGACTCAGATGGAACTGTGGACACTGGAATAGCTAAAATATCTCTAGCAATAGCAGACAAAACAGGAAATTTACTCTTATTCATCTTCCACCAAAGCAAAATATCAAAGTCTGGACCCTTGCTAACTACATGATCCTCCAAATAAATATCTAACTCAGACTTTTTTTGCAATCCCATATTAGTAGATTTCCTATATTTTTCAAATTCAATCATAAAATCACCTAATGCACTTTCCCCTGTAACACCTTCGGTAACCGGTAAATTTGCATCAATTTCACTTTGTCCATCACCCAAACCCAATCTATATTGATAATCTAACACCAAACCTTCACAAAGACTATGCACTTTCTCAATATACTCAAATGCACAATCTCCATAAATCTTCTTGTATACGAACTCCACCATTACCATTTCACATCCAGGATCCAAAACAACAGCCACAGCTAACACACCATGGATAACATTCCAATATTTTCAAACTTTTCTATCATTGCACTAGCCATTTCCTCAATCTTTTTGCAAGAAGATGTAAGCCAAGAGGTCAAAGATAATCTTAACTCACCAATTGCTGGAAAAAACTTGTTTGCTGTAGGATAATTTGTCCCAGAAAACATTTCAGTCAACTTATAAAATTTTTCTAAATGCTCACACACTAGTTCTGCTTTTAACCACTCTTCTTTCGTAGGCAAATTCTTATAGTGGCCATCACGCTCCTTTAAACGAGCAAACACATCTTTTTAGGCTAAAGTTGTGCTCAACATTTTATAAGTAGAGTTCCACCTAGTTCTACAATCAAGAGACAATTTTTTTTTAATGTCACTTTCAAGTGGCGTGTCGTCTCCTCAAACATTTCTATTCTCTTAGGTGTAGATGTCCAAAAAGCAACACTATCCCTCACCTTCTCAATGCTCTCTCCAATCACATCTAAACCATCTTTGACTATTAGGTTTAATATATGAGCACAACACCTCATGTGAAAAAATTTCCCACCCAACATCAAATGTCTATCTCCTAATCTATGAACTACTAGATTTATCATGGAATCATTGGTAGAACAATTATCCACAGTTAAAGTTGATAATTTCCTTTCCAAATTCCAATCATACAAACACTTAACCAATACCTCTTTAAGACATTCTACTGTATGTGGAGCCGGCACATATACAAACCTAACCATAATAAACATAAAAATTATGAGAAACTGTACTTAATGTGAATAAACAAAAAACATAAGATTTTAACTTTTAAGACATACCTTAAAATCCGATTGTGGAGTTTCCATGAATTGTCAATGAAATGAGCTGTTATAACCATATACCCTTTCTTTTGGTTGGTAGAAGTCCATATATCAGTTGTTATAGCAACCCTAGCTTGCATATTTTCAAATAATTCCATTGTTCTATCTTTCTCACTTTCAAACAACTTGTGTATTTCATTCTTCAATGTCCTTCTACTCATGGGACCAACCAAAGGTTGGGCATAATTTATTAATTCCCTAAAGCCCTCATATTCAACAAAACGCAATGGAAGTTCATGTAAAATAACCATTTTTGCAACTAAAGCCCTACAAACATCCTTATCAAAATCCTCTTTATCTAGTGCTACCAAGCTTGTAAGACTTCCATCACTTTGTCTTTGGAATTTCAAAATGCTTTGTTCCATGGTTGATTGGTTAACTCGACGGCATCTTTTCAAATGCTTATTTAAATGGGAGGTGCCATCTGAAGCCTTCCCAACTAATTTTGTCCCACAATGGTTACAACGGGCTTTTGGTTGTCCATCAACAACTATCTTTGTAAAATGTTGCCAAACTACTGATGTGGTCTTCAAAATTTTACTATGTTGAGACAAATCTTCATCTTTTTCCACCACTCTCTTACTAGTAGATAATGCAACATCTTCCGAATCTTTATCAAGGTTTAAATCAACATTTGGACTTATTGTGTTTGACATCCCCACTTCTTGTTGTGAAGACATTGTTTACCTAAAAAAGTAAAATGTATGCAAAATTTAAATTAATTTAAGGGAAAAAAACTAGAAAGCAAGAACTGCATAATAAAAGATTACTTTGTGAAAAAAGACCACAAGTTAACTGATTTTAACACACTATCACTTCAACTATACTATTTAAATCAATTAACTATTCTCCAAGACTCCAACAGCCTGACCAAGAATAAATTAAAGGTTCACATATGAAAACTCTTTCTTTGCTTGTTGTATTTTTCAACAGCCCAGTGTAAATCTACTGCTTTTAATATAAAAACTGTTCCTAGCATACATTTGAAATCTCTAATGTATTATATGCATCTTGTCTCAAATACCGTTGATTTATTTCTTGTTAAAAATGAAGATCATTATTTACTAATAGCAAGACTTTCATTGCAAGAATAAACTTTGCATATAATTATCATAAGTGCAAAAGAAATGTCCTTTTTTTTGGAGCTGACCTATCCCTTCAATTGATTTTTTAGTATCTCAAAACACATAAGATCTAAATCATTCTCTTTTCTATTGAAAAAACCAAATATTTAATAAACTCAACACAAGTATTTCTTCTCAGTTTAATTCTTCATCTATCCAATACAGAACAAAACAACAAGAATCATTAAACCTAAAATTCTATTTCCTTCCTTCAACTGAATTCTCAAAGCAGCTAAACAGAGAGTAGCACGAAAAAAGTACAAAAAAAATTATAATAAAACAACAAACATCCCACCCAACCCAAAACTTAAAAATCACAACTTTAACCAACTATGTCGATGAAAACAAAGCCAGCCATCATAAGTTTCATATAAACAGAACACAAAACGTGATAATTGATAAACCAATGAAACGCACCAGATAATAGAAAAAGCCCGTGATCATGGTTCATGGATAAACAAAACCAACCTCAAACTCTGCTCATTAATAAGTTTAGTTTAATTTTTTGAATCTCTCTCTTCTCTCAATATCTACATTATGGCAGTAATATGCTGATGGATGGAAGAACACGGGCATGAAGCAGAAAGCAGAAGGAGGAAGCGATGGTTGGGATGAGTGATGTGCGCGGCCAGTTGGCAACAATAACTTAGAAATTTTGCAATCTTTAAAATTTTTTAACAACAATAACCTTACATGTATGATGTTTGCACATAAATGATATAGATATATACATAATCTTGGAGTTGACGAAGATAACCACCTGAATGAGTGCGACGAACAACCAAGTAGGAGCTGGACGACTGACGGGAGGGAGTAGCCGTGGACCGTCGTGTGACGACGACGAAGGTGCAGTGCAGTTGTGGATGGTGGCCGCTGCAAATCACCGAGGCAAGCGACGGCCAAGCTTGAAGTCTGTAAATCGGGGGCTGTCGATGTTGGACGATCCGGCGATGGTGGACTATTCGCAGATCGCAGATGGAGTGGCGAACTCGTGGTGGAGCGGCGACGGTGGCAGAGCAGATCGACAGTCAAGCTTGAAGGCTGCAAATCGGGGGGCTGTCGATGTTTGACGATTCGACAACGGTGGACTATTCGCAGATCGCAGATGGAGTCGCGGACTTGCGGTGGAGCGGCGACGGTGGCAGAGCAGATCGGGATTTGGGGGAGGGACGGCGGCAGAGCAAATCACCTAACCAGGTTAGGGTTCGATTTTCAGAATGGGGAGGGGAAGGTTGTAATGGAAATACATATTTCCAAAGTTTATAAAGGATGTAATTAATTGAAAATCCACATATATTAAAATTTAATAAAATAACCCCTATTAATTACTACGAGGCCCTTATATTTAAAATTTTTTTATTTATACCCTTTACTGTGCTGGGCGGGGCGGGGCAACGGGTCTAGATGTAGGACCCAGCCCCGGACCCGCCCTGGACGGGGCAGGGCTTATATAGCCCCGGACCCGCCCCTCACAGTACTCCGGGGCGGGTCCAGACCCGCCCAGTTTGTCCGGGTCCGGCCGGGGCCCCGGACCCGACGGGGCAAATGCCCAAGCCTAACTATAGATGGCAAAGTGTAATTTTCTACTCTTTTATAATTAATTAATTTTCATTGATTTCCGCTAATTTTTTCTTTTTACATATACATATGTATTTCATTGATTTGTTGAAGACATCTTTTAAGGAGTAGAGTACTCTCCAGATCTAGTTCTTATTGGAGTAAAAATCAATATTACGAATATTGGTAGTTAAAAAAAAAACAAAAGAAAAAGGCGAAATCAGCCGTTACTTAATTATATAAAAACTCAAGAGTCCTAATTCATTCTAAAAAGGATTAATATCATGTGATTTTGCATTTCTAAATGAAAATTTTTGAGTGTGTCTCAGTTAAGAGCACTAACTGCATCTTCTTGTGAAAGATACTTTATTGCTTTAAATAACTAGTAATTCATATCAACTTTTCATTTTTTTTAATAATTTTTAATCTATAACATTGACGTTAGAGACAATATTTAATTTGGAAGAAATTCCAATTGAGGAAGTGGCCCTACGGTGTGATCAATTAATATCAACTAAACCTCTTCACTGAAATTGGCTAGTCTATTTTTGAAATTAATTAGCAATTATCACTCTCTTTCTAATTTATATGTGTACTTAATTATTACTGTTATAATTTAATATTTTTTAGGTTTAATTATCACTGTTATAATTTTATATTTGTTAGGCATGAAGCCAATCGTGTAAAGGAAATTGTCAATGATATTACGAAGAGATTGAGAAGTGCTATATCTCCAAGTGATTACAAGAACTTGGTTGGAGTAGAATCAAGTATCAAGAAGATTGAATCATTATTGAATGGTGATGTTCGCTCTCTAGGAATTTGGGGCAGTGGCGGTGTAGGCAAAACAACTCTTGCCCGCACCGTGTTTAATAAAATTTCTCACCACTTTGATGAATTTCACTTCCTTGAAAATGTTAGGGAAGGATTGGAGGCTCCTTATGGATTAATTCGCATGCGAAAAGAACTTCTATTTGCTATATTAGGGAATGAAAATGCTGACATAGAAGCCTCCATCACCAAACAAGGGCTTGGTATAAAGAAAATTTTAATTGTTTTTGATGACGTAATATCTCAACAACAGATAGAAGATCTTATTGGAGATTTTAAAAACCTAAGTTCCGATAGTCGAATTGTGATAACTACAAGAGATAGACAAGTGCTTCACAATTGTGGAGTAGATCATTTGCATGAGGTTAACACATTATCTACTTTAGAAGGTCTTCAACTTTTTGGACAGCATGCCTTTAAGCTAAACTATATTCCACAAGAGTACAACATGTTGTCCAACAAGTTAGTATGTTATGCTAAAGGCCTTCCATTAGCTCTTAAAGTATTAGGTCGTTATGTATTTGGCAAGCCTAAGGAGTTTTGGGAAAGCACAATAGAGAAGCTCCAAAAATCCCCTCTTTCGGAGATTGACAGTGTGTTAAAAATAAGTTATGATGGACTTGAAGTTGAGGAGCAATACATATTTCTAGATATAGCATGTTTTTTCAAGGGGATGAATATAGATCTGGTAATGGATATTTTAAATGCTTGTGACTTGGATGCCGAGTGGGGAATAGATCGTCTTATTGACAAGTGTCTCATAACTATTTTTTCTATTTATGATAAGATAATGATGCATGATTTGATTGAGGCAATGGGAAAGCAGATTGTTATGAGAGAAAAGGATCTTGACAAGCGTAGTCGGTTATGGAGTCACAAGGACATCAAATATGCATTAACACAAAATAAGGTGAGACTTAAAGCCAATTACTTTGATTTTTAGTTTTAACTCTTTCTAATCAAATCAAACATTAACTTGGAGAATATCATTTCCATCTTTCCCAAGGAGGTGAAGAGTTTGGGGGGTGGTGGTGTCTTGGAGTAAATCTCCAACCACACCCACCTCCCCTCTCCCCACCACCCCCCAACACCACCCCCCCCCCCCCCAACCCCACCGCCCCCCCTCTATACACACACACACACACATACACGCTTAAAAGTTTGATGCCATTAAGTTTTTGAAGTAAGCTTTAGGGAATTTGATTGTAATTTATTTTTTCATCTTCATTATCAGGGATCCGAAGCAACACGAGGCATATGGTTGGACATGTTTGAAGGGGAAGATATATTGCGCTTGAAACCTTTTGCATTCTCCAAGATGCACCATTTGATGTTTTTGAAAGTATCTACAGGTTTTAATAGTAAGGTGAATGGTTTTTCAAACATTGAATCTGATATCACAGAATTGAGGTATCTTCACTGGCCTGGATATCAATGCAAATCATTGCCATTGAATTTTCGGCCAGAGAATCTTGTCTTCCTTAAGATGAAGAACAGCAATCTTGAACAACTTTGGACCGGTGTCCAGGTATATATATGTTAATTTTATTTGACAATCTTCTTTTTCGTAGATATCAAAATGTTCATAGTTTTTGTTCATCATTTCATTTTCTTTTGCAGAACCTTGTTCATTTAAAATACGTTGACCTAAGCAACTCCATGCATCTGCTTAAAATTCCAGACCTCTCAAAGGCCACTAATCTTGAGAACTTGAATCTAGATGAGTGTACAAGTTTGATTGAGATTACTTTTCCATCTACTCAAAATCTCAAACTTGTTAATTTGAGTCTAAGAAATTGCAAAAGCCTTAGACGTCTTCCACCCGGCATTCAAGCAGAATCTCTTACTCTCTCTGGCTGCACAAGTCTTGAGGTACCTCCAAAGATGTCATGTGATATGGTGCAATTGGGTTTAGATGGAACTGCAATTAAAGAATTGTCCTTTTCAAACGAATATCCTGTTAATCTAACTCAATTGAATCTTAAGAACTGTTCAAGGCTTGAGACACTTTCATTTGGAATTTGTGACTGGGAATCTCTTCTGCATCTTACACTTTCTGGTTGCTCAAATCTAAAGACAATTCCAAAGTTGCCATGTCTGATAGAGGATTTGGATTTGGATGGGACTGCAATAGAGGAACTGCCTTCATCAATTGGGCATCTATCTTACCTAGAAAGGTTGAGTCTCAAGAAATGTTCACTGCTTAATCATCTTCCAAACAACATTTGGAATCTTAGATCTCTAAGATATCTTTATCTATCTGGTTGCTCAAATTTGAAGATGCTTCCAGAGTTTCAGAATTCTGAGATGGAAGAGTTGTATTTAGATGGAACTGCAATAAAAGAGCTGCCGTCTTCAATTGAGAATCTCTCTGGTCTATGCACTTTGAATGTTAAAGACTGCTCGAGCCTTGAGAGTCTCCCGGAAGGAATTGGTAAGCTGAAGTATCTTTACGAGCTTTATCTTTCTGGTTGTTCAAAGCTTGATAGGCTACCCGATGACTTTGGAAATTTATTCGAGCTTCGAATTCTCAAAGCTGATGGAATCGCTATAAAAGAAGTACCATCATCTTTTGGAAAATTGAAATGGCTTTCTTGTCTTACCTTTAACCAATGTAGAAATCTAGAATTGCCTACTTTATCATGTTTGCAGTCTTTGGAATTTCTAAGAGAACTAGAATTGGCTGATTGTCGTATCACAGAGTTACCCAGTTTTCTTTTCAACTTATCCTCACTGCGATCTCTAGACTTGAGCAACAACAATTTTGAGAGCATACGAACAAGCATCATAAACCTTTCTAATTTGCGCAGACTTACCATAAATCATTGCAAGAGCCTTCAATCCTTACCCAAGCTTCCAAATTCTATGAGTCGTCTACTAGCAATGGGTTGCACGTCGCTGCAAACACTCTCAGATTTTGGAATTCTTGTCGACGAAGCCAAAGCGTGTTTTAACTTTATCAATTGTTTTAATCTGGATTGGGATTCAATCGCGGACATGGTGATAGATGATTTGAGTGAGGTCTGTCTCACTCTACCCATCTGTTTTCATATACATGCATGATGTCTTTTTCTTTATTTATTTGCTTCCTTCTAACTGAAATTCTGATGTTCAGTTAACAATGCTACAAGTACATTATGATTTTTTATGGTACACATGCAGTGTTGTAAGGCACAGAGACAGCAAGCTATTTGTTTTCCAGGAAGAGAAATTCCAGAGTGGTTCAACCATCAAGGTAGCGAATCTTCTGTAGAGCTACCACCAGCTTCTTTAAACAAGGTGTTAGAAGGTTTGGCTTTCTGCATCGTTCTGTCATCCCTACAGCATCATTTTCGTAATAAACACGAATTCTTGAGTCTTGAAGTAAGTCTTCAAGTAAAAAAAGAAGATGGTAACTACGAGAAAATTGACTGTCGCTCTGTGTCCTTTTCCGCTGAAGGACAAGCCCTGATCTGTATTGAATCAGATCACCTATTAATGGGATGTACTGCCTTTGATTACGCCGCTGTGGTTCCTAATTTGGATGCCATCTTTGAGTTCGAGATTACTGCCCGCTGTAATGGCGCTGGTCCTTTAAGTTACCAGGTGAAGAGCAGTGGGGTCCGTTTATTTTTCAAAGATGATGTCAAAGTGGACGATCCAAACTCCTTAAAATTGCAAATTTCAAATCCCTTTGAAGAGGAATCCAGCCCAAGGTAATTAATAATTCTCCATTAAACTGGCTTTGACATGCTAATTAATATACGTTTATAACTTACATGTAAATGTGCACCGTTTATTTGAGTAGTGTTATGCGTCTAAAAATTTTATTCCAAATCATGTATCCTAAATTCTACAATATTCATTTAAAGCTAATGCATCATCTGTTATACCATCAAATCATTTATTTCAACTCCAATAAATATAGTAGAATTGATCTCTAGATAAGAAATAATATAATAACTTTAACTGTAATACTCTTTAACTGTGTAATCTATTAGAATAACTCCATTAAGACCTCAAATCTCGTGTAATTTATTAAACTAATTACATTAAATTATCTTAAAAATTGCATCAAATTAATTATTTTACTGAATTTAATAATTTTTGAGATGTTTTTATGATTTTCATAATTTACATATACAAAATCTTAGGGATTAACATGTGCCCTATGGCATGTAACTATCACAAATGTTGTATTATTTCTTTGTTTTGCAATCCAATTAATGAACACTATTATTTTTTATAAAAAATTTTTTCAACAATATTATTATTAATTTCAAACATGGTTAAAATAAGTTTGAAAATAAACATGTGAAGAAATGAAACACTTGTACTTATCAATTTAGATTATTATTATTATTACTTTGCAAGTTTAAAGTATTAGAATTTGATCACTTGAATTGAAACTGTTCTAACAGGGTACCAGAGCTTCAATGTAATCTACAACGTTTACCATTGGCACCGGAAAGAAAGACAGTGAGAGAAATTGTGAAAGATGGTGTAGTACTAAAAGATAATCACCAAAACACGATTGAGTGGTCAGAAATCGAAGAGGTCCTCTTACCCTCAATTCATTCCTCCTTTATTTTTTCTCTAATAAAAAGTCTAATGATGTTAAATAATTTTTATGCTACAGATGATCTCTGAGAATCCAAAAGGTTGTTTGTGTTTTCCAGGAAGTGAAATTCCAGACTGGTTTCACATTCAAAATCGTCACAGTCATGACCATTTGCTTTTTGGCCATTTGGGTTTTGGCCGTTTGGATTTTGATATAGAGCTACCACAAGGCTCATTCAATCATAACTTCGTCGGTTTGGCATTTTGCATCATTGTAGAATTTGACCGCCATGTTAGTTTGCCCCGCGATTTGTTTTTGCTCTGTGAGTTGTATTCAAAATATACAAGTCCCAATTCAATATTGAAGGAATTCAGTGCATTTGGCTCTATCAGATTTTCATTCGAAGGTCATCCCCGATGTATCAATTCATATCAAGCATTCCTGGGATACGATTGTCTTATGTGTACTCATCAATTTCATCATGCATTATCTTCTGATGAAAATACCCATCAATTCAGAGAATCATTTATCACATTCTCTGTTAAAACTTATAATCAAGAATACCTTGAGAGCATATCCTCTTGCATTGTTAAAAAGTGCGGGATCCGTTTATTGTACACCAAAGATATTTGGGATCCTAAGAAAGAATGTAGTAGTTTTTTCATCTCTGATGAGGAGGAACCGCACTCCAAGAGCTTCGAAAACTACTCTGAAGCCAAGCCAAGCTCAAGGTAAATTTCTTTAATATATAGTGCTGTCTTTCTTTTAGATCTTAGTTGAGTTAGCTATGTCTCTTTCTATTTTAAGAAAAAAAGTTGCGTAAATGATATGGTTAAAAATTTTATATTAATGTAATTATGCAATCTTTCTACACTAAAGAATCTGTTTTTGGGGAAATATATATATATATGCCTAAAAGAGTTGCTCCTTTTGTTAACTTTGAATCATTTATTTGTGCTTGAGTTAATATAATAATATATGCAAATGATTTATGCTTATATGGATCATTAAAGGATCCATGTTCTTATTATAGTTTAACAGTCTATCAACTGAACATCATGTTTAATTTGTTTTCAGTTTACTCCAACTGCGTTTGGCTTCCACCACATGTGATGATCAACAACCCAACACCAATTCTGTTTCGGATTTGAATGAACTCCCTCAAGATTTTGTGGATCCAATAGGGGATGTAACTGCCACAATTAAGCGAAGCCTTGGTGACCAGAATGGGGCAGGTCCTAGTGGAGGTAGCTGTTTTGATGATGAAGATGAGCCACAACCTAAAAGACTTAAAGAATTCAAATTCTTCTAAAAGCTAGAGTCTATCTTGTGCATTTGTTCTTCGATACATGAGTAAGTCTAGATTTTAATTCAGACCATGATTCGCTCAAGTTTGTTCTCAATCTCTGATATTTTTACCATCAATCGATGATAATTAATTAGAATGAAAGTTATGTAGGCCCAGCTGAATCAGTTAATAATTCTATGGCCTATGTTTAGATAAGAGGCTGTACGTGTAGCATTATTGAACCTCTAAATAGTTAAGTTTAAGAGTCTTTACAATAATGGGATGTTCAGTGAGATGTTTGAAACATTTGGGTGTCTTGTAAGGTGAGAGCTTTGCTAGACAAGAGCAAAATAAAGTTGAGGAAAGAGATCAATTAGTTTTAGTAATGATGCACTGTTGTTCTGTTTTGATCAAGGTATGTGATTAAGTGTTCTTATATTCTGATTTCAGCATAGGGCTCCTTTGATGTGTAACTTATGCATAGATATGTGCGTTCTACTTCGTTGCCTCACTGTGCCAATCTATCAGACATGTAATATGCAAGTCTACAAACGTTAATGGTTTGAAACTTTTTTTTTTTTGGTTTGACTAAGCTATAAATGCATTTATGTAGACAGTTTTGAACCAAAATGTTTTAGTAACAGCAGAGTCGGAAGTTTTCATTTCTGGGGGCATACTTCTCTTCAGCTATAGAATGGCTCCGGTACTGTTGCGTGGTTCATGAGGGATTGTTTTATATGCTGTTAAGACCCTGATCCATGTAAATGTGCAATGTGTTGAAAGGAACGTGTTGATTTTTTTAAGTTTTAAGTGAAACCATTGTCTAAAACATGGCTTAGGGCCCAAACAGAGCATATATAGTGGTTTTTGATCTACATGTTTTTTGTGAAATAAAAGTTTTTCTTCAAAATCCAAGTGGGTTGGAAAAAGAATATAGTGGCGCATTTTATTCCAGTTTTAAGCTCTAGATTTTTAAGTTAAGAGAACCAAGAAGAACCATTGCTTTGTGCATATCGCATCTTAATGAATTTGCTTGAATTAAATAATATCTAATACCCTTGTGACGTCTCTCCTGGCCGACTTTCTAAGTTCAGAGTAAGTGTGGCAAATGTTGTTTTGGTGGTAGTGGATGATTTTACAGTCGTCTAATGAAATTAATCAGTCTTCTATTAGTGTTTATTTATTGGCTTTATGTTGATAACAATTTGTTATTGATTATTCATCAGGAGATTCCAAGGATGGAAACACAGAACAGTCAATGGGAAAAACAACCATCACATGTTCCCCCAGCCACTGCCCTGACTTCATGTTGCAAGAAGAAGAACAAAGATGCCACTTTCTTGGAGGATTTGAAGGATCACATTGCTGAGTTCTTAATGCATCAATGGATGAACATAGAACTTGTTTTACAAAGACCACCCAAAAGGTCTGTTTCTAGTTTCCCCACTCAACTCCCGTGAAAACGCCATGGTTTGGGGTGATTTTGAGATGTTTGCAATGTCAAAAGTTGTTGCAGAAGAGAGTGCAAACAGCAAGGATGTTGAGAGCTTTCTACTGCTTCAAACAACATTGTCAGCTTACAGTTATCCATCTTGTGACAGCTTCATATAAGTTCTTTAAAGCCACATTTATTTGCATTTGTCAAGGAGTGGTGTAACCAGTAAGAGTTAACTGTTTGGGATTCGCTATCTTCATGTATGTTATTCATTCATACGCATCATTAAATCATTGGTTCCATCAAAAGCATGAATATAATTGAATGACAGACTCGATAGTCCATAGCCATGAACTGGCTTGTCCTGTTGTACCAGTTGTGGAACTTGTTCTCTGTCTTTCCCTTTGATTTATGATACCCACGTCTTGAATGTTATGGAAACTCTTGACAAAATGTCTAATAATCTGAACACCTACAGAATGACAGCAATGTTTACATGTTTTGAATAGGTTAAAAAACTTTCATCATGAATATAATAGTCCTTAATTTGTTTATGAATTACAAGACATATCACAACTGTGGTAATGGAGTTTATAAATTCCATATAATTTCCATGTCCTCAAGTGTAAGTTAAACTGCATCTAAGTCATTGCCTATGCTTTCTCAGCTGCCTCTATTATGTCTCTATAAATGCGGAAGATTAATAGATTAAGAATTGGATTAGTCCAATTTTTCTCGTCTCATTATCAAAATCAATCCCCGGACCTTTTAATCTCACTCTCAATTTCACCCTAAAAACACAATTTCTCATTCATCTGTTTGTTTCTCTGGAAAATCAGGGAGAACGTTTTACAATCTTATATTTTCCATATTGTAACTTGGGAATAAGAAAACAGAGCCAGAACTTCTGAGGTTAACAAATTAACCAATTAACTTTGATTACATGCATCGAACAGCATAGGCAGAAGCCCTTCTTTCTTAAAGTTTATTGTTCCTATTTTAGGAGCTCTTGTCGAGAATACGTAAGTTACTTTCAGCAAATTAATACAAAGTTATTCCAATTAGAAGTAAAATCCAAAACCATTAAAATGTCTAGAGAATTCAACTATTGATGCGGGTTGCAACAAATTATATAATTGGAAAATAATGTTTTTTTCCAATTACATATGCGATTTTTTTTCTAATTTTTTTTTTATATCTTAGTAGCTTATTGAGATTTTTTTTTTTTTTTAGTAATTTTATACAAATAGTTTGTGTTTGTATTATAACTCAAAATAATAGTTGGGAGAAAAGGGAAAGATAGAGAAGGAGCCCTACGCTATAGAGCCAGAACAAATATAGATTTGGGCCCAATGGAAGATGTGGTTGTCAACAAGAAGTCCAAAAACTATCAATCAAACAATTCTATGTCATAAAATCAGCCCGTTAGGCCATCTCCTATTCTGGGTAGGCCGACTTTGTTTCTATTTACTAGCACAAATATTTGATATAATGTGATTGTCATTTGTTTTCTAACCTATTCTAATAGTTGAGATTTAAAAAAAAATTATATTTAATTATGCAAACTCATTAACCATATCAATTCTTAAATTATATTGGTTGAACATAGTTTTTTTTTTTACAAGGATAAAATTTTTAATAAAAGTATAACGTAACAAGTTATAAAATTTTCAAGACCATAAAAGATCAAAAGTTTATCATAAACCTGATAATGAGATTAAAAATTATCCTTTTAGAAATCAATTAGACTTATTATAATTGTTTTGAATATTCAAAATGAAAAATATCAGTGAACTAGCGATTATAAAAATGACTTCCAAATTAATTTAAGAAGTCTAATAAAAAAAAGCAAGAAAAAAATCATTCTAACGTTCGTTAATCAATAACTTGCATACATTGTAATAGCATTTGGGTTGGTTGACATGTCATTCAATGTATAATACATTCCACTTTAGTGCTCCGTGTAGACCCATCCCAGATCAATGTAAACACACAATTAATGTGTTGGAAAGAGCTAGTTAATTTCTTCGAAGTTATAAGCGAAGCCAATGGCTGAGGTAACGAAGCTTTGTGGAAGGAATTGTTATGGCATTACATTGACCCTACAGGTCAATACATTAATATCCCATCCTACTAAATTGAAAACTTTACCCATTAGTCTTCATTAGAACATTATAAAAAATTGTTTTGACTACTAAAGTATATATCATTTTAACATTTTATTAGAATAAATATTAATTTAACAATAGTTTTAAATATTCATAATATAATTTAGAAAAAATTTTAATCTGAGATGGGATTAAATTATCTTTCTTGAGTAATCGGGTCCATGGAAGTCATAAACTGATGTTGTCAAAATAAACGGCTGAAGGGAAGTTTGATAAAGGGTCGTTGGGTAAGTAACAATAAAAGCATATGTTGCCAAAAGTATTTAATTTTATTAAATACTTATCTTTTAAGGAATTATAACAAATATAATATTAAATATATAAATAAAAAAGAATTTTGATTTAATTTTATTAATTAGTTAATTTTTTAAAAATTATAATAAATATATAAATATTTTACATTTCAATAATGGTAAAAAAGCCACAATAAAATTAAGATATTCTCTTACTATTTTTTTTAAAGATATATAAAAAAATAAACAAATATACTATTAAGTGATATAAATTAAGTTTTATTTTGTGTTAAGTTCTTAGGTCTTAAATTGATAGAAAAAACAGTCACTAATCTTTCACCCCCAATTTCTTTCTTTGTTTTTAGATTTAATTTGTTGATTTGCAAGTTTGGGTTTAGAAAAAGAGAAGATTCTTACTTAGTGGCGTGACTGATTGAACGTCGGTTTAAAGGGGGTGTGGAAGCCGATTGCTTGGAGAGATGACAGTGAAAAAGAAGAAGGAATGGAGAGAAAGTGAACGAAGAAGTGATCAAAAGGGTAATAGAGTTTTTTCTTTCTCATTTGGGTGGTAAAAATAATACTAAATTATGACTTTACCCTTCATTTAGTTAAATCTAATTAAGTCTCCCATTTTGACGGCATATTGTAATTTATAGTACCATGAAGTACTAAATAAACTAAAATTAAATATTGACTTAGGTTTTATATATTATTGACAGTATATAGTTAAATGACCATTATAAAAGAACTTTAAATGCAGTTCATATCCAACCTATTAACATTCATTTAACGGCAAAATTGACCGAAAGATATTTCATGTTGAGTTTGTCAAATTATGGGAAACAACTTTAAACAAAAGTGCAAACAGTCATATCCATAATATTTTGTCGAAAACAGAGGTAGTCCGTGACATTAACCTATAACTATATTAAACTTATAATTTGTATTCATACAAATAGGATAAACATACTATATTCATATCAAACTCAAATATGACCCATTTAGGGCCCGTTTGGAAGACGGGCTTAGCTGGGATTGGACTACACTTAGTCCAATCCTATGTTTGGTGTAGAGGTGGGATTGGACTGATAGTCCAAGTCAGTCCCACCTCCTTCCAAACCAAGACTAAATTAGTGGGATTAATAGTCCCACCTTATAAGGTGGGACTAATAGTCCCAAATTGGGACAAAATTTTTTTAATTTTTAATTAAAATTAAAACTAAATAAAATAATAAATATAATATAACAATAATTTTTAATTATATTTAAATATTTAATAAAATCAATTTTGATTGTTTACTAAAAAATAATGAAATAATAGTATGATATTAATATAAAAATAACTATTAAATTAATAATAAAAAATAAATATCATCTAATAATATTTAAATACTAATTATTAATAAATTATTATATTTATATAAAAATTAATTTTAATATAAAATATAATTTTATTATTATTTATATAGAAATATCAATAAATATTTAATATTTAGTTTTTATTCAAGTTCAATTTTAATAAAATTAAGTTAGTTTATTTTTTAAAATTATTTTCTTAAAAATTATTATCTATGTTAATAGTTCAGTCCCATATTACACCAAACATTAGACAATATTATTTAGTCCAATCCCATATGATACCAAACACAAGATAATATTACATAGTCCAATCCAGTCCAATCCTAATCCTAATCCCAATCTCAGTCCAGTCCAGTCCAATCCAATCCCTCCTCCCAAACGTGCCCTTACTATACTATTCATTATTCATAGTGGCTTGACCCCTGCTTGACTTCGAGATCATAGTTTACAGCCAACTAACCCACTTTAACATGTTCACCCAAATAACTTGAATAAAACGCAACAGGTCGCTTTGCCAAGCTGTTTATTTTTACTCTAGATCATATGGGAGCATGTAACAGTCGTAAGCCCCATAGTGAAAATTAGAAGCTATGATCCTTCATCCACCAAACACAATCTCTAACGTAATTCACCATAGACTATTATAACTTCATCGTTTTGGCATTTTGCACGATTATAAGATTTAAAAACTATGTTAGTGTGGACAAAGATTTGTTAAAAATTATAATTCTTCTAATTTAAATTTATAATTTAATTTGATCATACAAACCAAACCAAATCCTACCCAATTAACCGCCAATTTCAAACAGGTAAATCCCAACATATACATAACCAAATCAAACATATTGAGTAATTAAGAACTAAATATAAAGAATCAACATACCTCCAAACCAATTTTAGTACATGAAAAGGAAAAATTGAAAAAAATAGATAAAATTAGGGGTTTTTAGTGAAATTTAGACACATCGTGAAAAATTTTTACGTCATAGACACTTTCTTTGAAAAAAGACTAAAATACTCTTAATAATTCAATTTATTCCGAAATGCTTCATTTCTCTTTTCCTTGCACTTACCTCTTCAAATTTTCATACCCGCCTGTTGCAATAACAATAAAACAAAGAAAAAATTTTCATCTTCTTCTCTCTTCTTCACTTTTTCTCTCTCTGCAATTCCAATATCTCTCTCATCTTCTTCTTTTTTCTTCTCATATTTTCCTGCACTTTTTTCTTTTATTCAAAACTAGCGTCAATTTATGCCATTAAGTATCAATTTTATGCTGTCGAGTGTCAGATTTTATTCCGTCAAGTGTCGGATTTCATGCTTTTAAGTGTCAGATTTAATGTTTTTCAAGTGTCGGATTATGTCTAGTGTCGGCTTTCATGCCTTTGAGTGTCAAATTTAATATTGTCAAGTGTCGGATTATGTCGAGTGTCGGATTTTCATTACGTCGAGTGTCGGATTTTCATGATGTCGAGTGTCAGCTTTCATGTCTTCAAGTGTCAGATTTAATATTGTCAAGTGTCAGATTATATCGAGTGTTGGATTTTTATGCTGTCGAGTGCCAGATTTCATGCTATTGGATTCCAACACTACAAAAATTTTTTTAAATATTTGTCACTTTACAGTTTTTTTATTTGGCGATTTTTTAAAAAAGTAAGAAATATAATACTGATATGGAAGTCAAACCTACATATTCATCTTATTTGTCACTTTTGTCTTTATTCAATCCAATATTTATCACATTTTATAAAAGGTTGATAAGTATTTGAGTACTATATAATCTTTTCCTTTTCCCTCTCACATTTCCTTCTTTTTTTTTTTCATCTTCTCTTTTCAAGTATGTGAATATAATAATAGAAAAATTGAAAAAATGAACATAATTAGGGGCACTTAATGAAATTTTGACACATCTTAAAAAATTTTCATGCCATAGATACTTTCTTGACAAAAAGACTCAAATACCCTTTGAAATTCAATTTATTTCTAAGCTCTTTATTTCCTTCTTTCCTTCACAAAGGCACAAAAATGACATTTCTGCCTAAATGCTCGACACTCGAATCTGACACTCAATAATTTTTTAGTGTCAGATTCGAGTGTCGGATACATCATCGAAGAGTTTACAGTGTCGGATTCTTCATCCGACACTCGAGATGTGTCGGATAGCCGACACTCGACATGTCGGATGAAAAAAAAAACAAATTTGTCGAGTGTCGGATGCAAAATCTGACACTGTAAACT